>JAAAKE020168346.1:0-11600 GCA_010014785.2 Anisolabis maritima
CCTTTTAAATACTTTTTGGAATGGTCTATTTATCTATGATAATTTCTTTCGTTGATGATAATTCCAAAAATAATTATTAGATTGTCCTGAATTTGGAAACATAAAATTAATAATTTTTAGATCATAAGGGATGGTGGAAAATTTGGTATCTACAAAATAGAGAGATTTTTTTTTTTATTATTATTTTGAAATTAGACCTTCTCCCGAATAAATGATATACAACACTTGTATCTAAATTTAATGCAGCTTTGTTGAAAAAAATTATTTTACGTTACACTTGGAACATTCTTAATTAATGAAAAATCAAAACAATAAACAAAAGTAATTAAAATGAAATTTTAATCAAATAATGAATGTGAAATTTATATATATATATATTAAATTAAAATTAAATTGTCAAAGTTAACCGCTTGAGTTCAACCTCCAAGAGCGAAGATATAATAGAGACGCCTTTACTTTGCATCCATTAATTAATGTTAAAAGAAAATTTTGCTTGTTTCGCAATGCTTGGGTGAGGCGCACCACTCCCTTCGTGGAGGCTACCCCACTACTTCCTTGCTTCTTAATTAATTTTTTTTAAGACCTTTAAACAATTCGAAAATTTATTGAAATGAATTGGTTATCAGTTGAAATAAATATGCGAGGTAATGGTACATAGAGTGACAATCAATGGGGGAAGGAGCAGGCAGCTAGGTGAGATAAAAGTTGGAGACGTTTCGGCTTTAAATTAATAATGCCATCATCATGACACAGCAGTGAGAGTTGTCGATTTGTTGAGCTGTAACATACAAAGAATGCTTGAATATAAATGCCTTTCGAGGGACAAAATTGTATTGTATACAAACTCATAAGCATTGATTTATATACAAGCATTCTTTGTATATTAAAAACACAACAACAAACCGATAGCAATTTTGATTTTGTCATTTGAATTCATACTGATGATGACATTGTTAAATTAAAACGTATCAAATTTGAGGGTTTTCATATCGTAGAGTCTGCTCCTGATTAATAAATATGACTAGATAATTTGTATCGTTAATAAATAATATATTATATATCGCTTAAAGCCTCAGATGCCGAAAAGACCTTCCATATTATGTATCGTAAGAGCATTCATTGGATGCCAGGCCCACCGAAGTCGGATAAAATTCTTTTTATTCATTCCTAATATGAAATTTATTTTATGTAAATTTAATTATGCCGCGGTTTTATTTATCCGGAAGGAGAATAATAAGAGATGCATGCGCTACGTAATAGCATAGCCAATCAATTAAAAGTATAATAAGACGTATTAAGATTCATAAATTTTGATCGTGTCTTTCATATGACATAATTTATTATTAGTATATATATATATATGGATTAATGCTTTGCTATGGGAATATAAAAACGAATTTTGTCACGGCCAAATGATACTGGTTTCTTTGAAACCATTATGGTTATGAATGAAAAAAGCAAGAAAATATTCTTTTTTCAATGAGTGAGAGTGAAAAAGCTTGAAATGATGCGTAATGCTATCAAGTGGCAAAATCTCTTTAAATAAACAAGTTCCCTATTTATTTATTTATTTATTTTATTTTCTTCTCAATTTGTTTATATTGTATTTGATATAATCAATTGCGAATGGGAAAGGTACTGGCTCAGGGCAGCCTTAATGAGAAAATCAAACATTTTTTTTTAATGGGAGTTTCGACTCGTGTTCGAGACTTCATCAGTGGTTGGAATTCACAATTGTAGACTTCCCCTCTCTCTGGAGTAGATTTTTCTCTATAAAGTGATTGATTGGCCACAGTTAATCATTTTTTTTTTATGAAGTACAGTGCATATGATATTTTCTTACTGTGGTGTCTTTTCTTTCTATAAAAAAGAAAAAAGAAAAAAATCTACAATTGTAGATGTCCTGATGAAGGCTAGAATACGAGATCATGAAAAAGAATCTTTTGTTTTTCTCGTTAAAGCTGCCCCTGATTTAAAATAAAATTGAAACTCCAAATCTCTCGATTCATATGGAAGGGAGTCAGCCATCTTCAAGCTCAAATGCTCTCTGTATAAAATTTTCGAATAATAGATGTCACTAATGGCAAGACACTTTGTCTATTCGGGGTAGTAAGAGGACATCTTCTATTTAAGAGATAAGAAAATTGCGTTCACTTAAAAGTTGCACTGAATGATGAAGAGAATTATTTAAGAATTATTTCGCTAAATTTTTTCGTTATCCTCCTTTCACTCAACGGATTCTTATCACTAAGATTTGGTTCTAAGAAAATCGTGATTCTTAATAAATATTTGGAGAGTCCTCTCTAAATTTTAAAACTGCTCTCCTTAAAGTTTCGTCCATCCCCGATGAGAGATTCCAGACATGGATGGGGAGGGATAAAGGATTTTGTCTGTAATCGTATCTCCAGGCTACACACACACACACACACACACACACACACACAAATGAAATCACTTGTTAAGACTCCATTCGTTTAAAATGCGATTACTAAATTCTCCTGTGAGAATGTCATTGTCTAATTTGAGACGTTGTCACCGATGTGCGGGGCAGAGAGCCAAATGACCAAAAGGCCGAGGTCTCCTCTATTTATTACCAACTTCATGGGTCATGGAAGAGTGCATCTTCCGACAGAGGACAGCGCTGCTCAGGCCTTCTGATATACCTCTAATTATTGACAATTGCCCCCCTCCATTCGTTCCCAAAGAGTATAAAACGCGCAGCGCCTGAGGCGAAGAAGCCATTGAATGACAAAAGCACAGACAAAGAGGAGGACATGTTGAAACCAGGTTAAAGATTAACGATATGGTAACAAAAAAAAGATTATTGCAAATTAGGTTCATTTATTATCTGCCGTCTCATCTGAGGCACTCTTGAGTACCAAAAAAATTAATTCTTATGTATTCAGTCAAAAGTAGTATGAATCGCGAACTGAGACAGCTTGTGAATGGAGAGGGGGAGGGGGGGATGAAGGGACATTTCTCTCATTTTAGAGCAATCGAACAAATCGTTGTTTTATTATCATAGACATACATTTTTGCGATTACACTAACTTTACTTACCTGTCCCCACCCCGTGGGGAGTGGATAAAGTTATTGAAATTGTCAACCTTCAAAGGGGGTGGGGTGGGTTCAGATCTCAGACAGTCCGATGAAAATTTATTTAAATTAATTGGATACCAATTGGTATAAATAAATATGCCTGGATTACAAATATCGTAATAAATTATGTATACATGTATCGTTTCAGTCTAATATGACCTCAAAAGACGAAAAGATTTTTTTTTTAAATATCAATATCAATTCGAAATTGAGGGTCTCATACTATTTTGAAATGGAAAATGATTAATATATCTTAAAAATTTTCTATTAATTTATTAAAATTATACTAAAATAATCAAAATCGTCCGAAAAGTTTAAGAGAAATTCACAAAAAATTAAAAAAAAAAAAGTATATCAGAAAAGTACTACCCGTTGGCCGATTTTATTCAAAATGCTAGCTTAAATATAAAGTTTGAGCCTCTTCGTTTTTGAGAAATCTTATTCATAGAGAGACAGACCATTTTTTTTTTTTTTTAGACTCAGGTGACCTCAAAACGTGTATTTCCGTTGAAATCTCGACATCGATTTCCGTATACTATATATAAATATATAGATGGGAGAAAGTACAACTCTTAGGCGAGAAGTGCCCACCCCAGAACAGGAACAAATCGCGTCTGTAATAATTCAAATACGAGAGAGAGAGAGAGAGAGTGAGATCATTTTTATCTTCTATTATATAATTAAAATGGAAATCATAAGAGAAAATCATTGCTTGCCCTTTATTCATAATTTACTAGACATAATATGATACCAATCTCTTAAAATTTTTGCGCAAACAGAGAGGACTTCTTCTAAGAACTCTTTCTATCTTGATTGAGATAGATGCTTAAAATAAGTTTTTCTTTTCTTTTCTTTCAAGAAAGTCTCATATTTTTTTTTTTTTTTTATAATTTATTTTTAATAACCTTGTAAATACTTTGAAAAAATAGAAAACATAGAAACCTAAATTCGCTCTATAAGTTATTGCTTAATATAACCGCTTAACCTAAATTAATTAAGTGTTGGAGATACATAAACGCTAGGGTGTATTTTTTAAGGGTGGGGGAACTGGTTTCACTTTTTTTTTTCTTTTCTTAGTAATAGATAATCAAGGTCTTATCATTTAAAGTCAAACCTGAATCAAAACTATTTGAATTTGTTGATTTAATATTCTTTTTTTTTTTTTTTAAATAAATTTGGCGGGGCTTTTTATCATCATTGTGTGTGAAAGCACTTTACTTTCTCTTACTTATAAATGTAATATTTAATATAGGAGAAGTAATGCGACTTCAAAATACACGCTTTGAGGTCCCTAGTGTCTAAAAAAAAAAAAAAAAAAATGGTTTGTCTGTGAACAAAATATCTCAAAAACGAAAAAACAAATTTTATTTTTAATCTAAGTTTTTTAATCGAGTTACTATATTAAGGAATCCAATCTTGGCCCGAGATATATTTTTTCCTGTCACCCATCATCAATCGTCAGTAATAGTGTAAAATCACCATATACATATGCAAAGAGCTGTGCAGCGAGTGAAGCACGAAGCTTATTTTGGATGGGTATAATATAATGCCCCCGAAACGTCCGCAAAAAAAAAAAAGTAAAATTCGTATATCGAGGATTATCTTTAATTTGGATTTCTCTATCAATTTCACCGCCTTCCTATTTTCTATTTTCTTATATTAATTAATATATTGATATACTTTGTGTATTATTTTTCAAAATCGGAAACGAATTTCATCGTTCAAGACGGAAAGTGAATTACCGACCCTTAGATCATGAAGCTCTAGATCTCTAATTCTGAGTTAAAGGACAGGGATGAAGATTTTTTTTTGTTTTGATCATTTTGAAATGGAAGATATTTTATGGTTGCAACAGAACCTGTGGCGCCTGTTATGATAATTAATACCTTTGCTAAACAAAAAAAAAAAAACGAGTCAATAAAAGTAATAATTAATACATTAAGAGTAGAAATGAAAAGAAAGAAAAAAAAAATGATTGGAAAATTTTTTCGTTAATTGAAAAATTAAGGAATTATGACAATTTTTTTTCTATGCTTAAACCGATATTAATTGTAATTTATTTCTACGTGTGACCTGAATCAGAAAATTAAAGTAAATTAAAAAATTAATAGGAATTTTATTTATCTACAACACATTATAACTAAACAAAGTGATCGGACTAACTTGAGCGGTCAAATTTACCGATCATCTTCTTTCTCTTTTTTTTTTTTTTTTAAATTTTAAGTCTCTCAGCATCTGAGGCCATATAGACTTTTAAACCATAAGCAATTTATTATTTACGATACTTGTTATCCAGTCATATTTATTTATACCAATTGGTATCCAATTGCTTTAAATAAATTTTCATCGGACTGCCTGGGATCCGAACCCACATCTCTTGGCTTTTAAGGTTACTAATATTGACATTGTCAATAGTTTTAACCTCTCAGCCACGAGGTGGGCTTTTTTTTTTAATGGGCCGATGATATACTAACAATCAAAAAAATTTAATATAATTAATAATAATTAAGAAATTTAAATCTCACATTCATTATGTGATTAAAATTAAATTGTAATTAATAATATTCTTTGTTTTTTGATTTTTGAATGGCTCTCTCAGCAATGCTCTAAGTGCAATTTAAAAATAATTTTTTTAACCAAGTTTCAAATAGAAAGCTTTGTATATAATTTTACTCGGGTGAAGGTCCAGTTTTAGAGTATGGAAAAAAAATTCCGGTAATGAATTTTTTTTATGATCCCAATAATTTCCTTATATTATATATGTAGTAGTGACCGGATATTTTAATTTTGTTTGCGGGACATCCTAGAAAAGAGAATAATTTTTTTTTTTCAAAGTATTACGTTTCATTCAAAAAACGAGTTCCATTAAAAGAAGTTAGTTAGAAGAGGCGGCCCCGGAAGGTAAATCTGCTAGCTACGCGCCTGCTATAAACTGACAACTTTGACAAAAAAAATACGGTATTCTAGAGATATGCAAATAAAATGTAGAAAACATTAAAACATTTATTTTGCTGTGAGTGTGTTATTAGTCCATAGTTTGTACATAAAACGGAATGACTAATCTAATCTAATCTTTTTAAAAAAAAAAAAAAACAAATTATATAAGCAAGACACGCCTTTGTCAATGCAGGATAATCCGATTAATTACGGGGCAGTCCCGCAAAATCAGAGACGTCTGGTCACTTTAAGAAAGTAACTATATGTTATGTAACGAAAAAAACATTTGATAATTTTGGTAGCAAAATTTCGATTCTTTTTCGCAAGTACATTAACTCGCTCTCTCTTCGGTTGGTCGGTAAATTGAAAATCAAAAAATAGAATTGTCCTATTTATTTTTAATCTCTTTCATCTTTCACCCTTTGGTATTGAGTTATAGGAAAGTCTTGTGGCATTCGTGGCGTCTGTTTTTTTTTTTTTTTTCCCCTCCGCGTTAAGCAAACTCAGGTCATCTTTCACAAGTGAATTTCTCTATTAAGAAAAAAAAATACAAATTATACGTATAATGATTGCATCGTGACCTAATGATAAATAACAAATGACCCTTCTCTATAAGAAAAAAAAATAATATTGAATAAAAAAGAAAAAAAAAATTAGAAAAGTCATATATAAAAAAAAAAAGAAGAAGCAAATGGAATCAAACAGCAGCTAGTGGCTGAAATTTTATATCCTTTTGTCGATCCACGCTCATCTACAGGGCTAAGAAAATTGTCACATGTTCGGTGTTTAATTTTTACATCATCAGCAAGTCCAAGCAAACAATATTATGACATATCAAGTTTCAGACTTGACAATTTTGTTAGCACTGTGACGAATAAAAAAAAAAAATATTTATTTCAACCTCCCGTTTCCAAAGCGCATAAATATTCAAAATTTCCTCTTTTTAAAATTTTTTTATTTGATACTTTTTTATTATTTTTTCAAAGCACATGTCAATTGATCAAATTCATAGTTGAGATGTAAGCTCGGGCCTTTTCCTATTGAATAAATAATTGACTTCAAATCCCTCTAATTGTGTAATCTGATGCAAAGGAAGAACTCCTACACACTTGGAGATTCTGACTTCAATTCTCAATTAACCCACCAACAAAGAATACTCACTAGTAACTATTAAATAGGCTGTGATTACGAATGAACTATTCTAACTAGCCCTGTTCCTTGGTGCAGAGCTAGAGTACTTGTAAATAAATAAGGACTAAAAGGAGTCTAAAAGGCCTTAGATGCCGAAAAAGACTTAAAAAAAAAATCTAGAGTCATATATTGAATAGTCTTATAACAATTTATTTTAGGAAGTACGAGATGATTGTTTTGAAAACCACTAAAAAAAAAAATCTATTATTCAATGACTATTTGATTTTTCATTCGATTTTTTTATAAAGTTTTTTTTCGGCATCTAAGGCCAATGTATAATTTAAATAAATTTTTCTCGCTCAGAACGGGAAGAGATCCACTGACACTTGATGAAGCCAACCAGACCTCTAGCTCTGCACCAAGGGACTGGGCTCATTCGATTTTAATAAAGTGTGAAATTCAGCGTCCTCTTTGTAAAAACTAAAATGTCGTCTTTGTTTTGATCTAATTCTTCTAAATATGGGTATCTATCAGTCTGTCGGTGTGAAGGCGATGATCGGTTTTGTGGTGGACACACCAGTTTTTCTATTTTCTTCTTATGTTCTTTTTAACAACAACCAATTTTTTCTCTTTTTTATTATATATAATTATTATTATTTATTTTTTTTTATTCGAACCAATACATCTCCAAAATTTTTCCTTTTTTTTTTTAGAAATAAATGTCAAACTCTGCTCGCACACTATCCATCATTCGTCATGACGCGTTGACACTCATCAATTAAAATTCTACAGCCAACTCGCTTAGAAGATCTCAGATGGTTTTAAAAACCATTTAAAGATATTTTTTTTAGTTTGATTAATAAGACGAGATTAACTCCAGATTTATTTGATATCAACAGGAATGATGGAGATAGTGTCTCAACTCTCCTTGTAATTCCTTCATCTTCCAACTCCTGTGCAGGTTTATGACGGGCAGACGGTCATTGTGAATGCAAAACGGTTTTTCCTCTCTCTTTCTCTTCCGCACCCTCACTGAAGGGATCGGATTTCCCGTATCACATAAAGAAGCTTTCAAATCAAGTATGCAAGTTCAAATTTTAATTCAATGTATTATAAAATATAACAATTATTTCGGATGAAGGCATCTAAATAATTAAAATGATCGAAGGATCTATGGAAAATTAAAAGAATTAATTTGAAATTTTATTAAACATCAAATTCCCTGTCCCTTCACCAACCAAAGGTCAGAGGTTCGCTTCCCGTCCTGAGCGACAAAAATTTATTTAAATTATATTGGCTACCAATTAATTTAATTAAATAAGAACGGAGTCTAAATGGCCTCAGATGCCGAAAAAGACTTACAAAAAAAAAAAATTCCCTAATTAGTATTCTTTGAAGAAAAGACGATTTTTTTTTTTATATTACGTCGAAAGGTAAATGATTATTATTCAAGGAATAGATTCATATTAGAGAGAGACTCAAACATCTGAATCCAGCGGCACTAATTTAAGCGAAAAGAAAAAGCCGCTAAGAAGCATGGCCAACCACTGCTTATCCTTGGATGGGTGACCTTAACGGTTGAATGGAGATTTTGTTAAGTTTTGAGGTTTATAGGTGATCAGAGATGTGTAGAATGTTTCAATAAAGAACCAAGCATCTATGAAATATTTAATATAATAGGCGAGAGATGACGTTTCAGTTCGTTATGAAACCATCTTCAGAGACAAGCCATTGTCGATATATAGTCATTTATGGGCATTTTAGAGATTATATTTTACTTGGGGAGAGGGGAAATATAAGTACATAAAATAGATCAACGCAACAATGAATCGATTTGGGGATTCATTCTCTATTCTTTGAATTATATTGTTTTATAAATTGGGCGTTGATCTAATTTATTTATTTATTTATATTCTATTCTACCCAAGTATAATATAATATCTATAATGCCCATTAATGACTATATATCGACAATGGCTTGTCTCTGAAGATGGTTTAATAACGAGCCGAAACGTCATCTCTGGCCTATTATATTAAATATTCCATAGCTTTTTTTGAAAGACTTTTTCGGCTATTTAGACTACATCCTTATTTATTTTTATTAATTGCTAACCAATCTATAAATAATATAAATAAATTTTTGTCGTTCTGGTGAAACCCTGACCCTTGGTACGTGAAGCAAGACCTTTAGCTCTGTACCAAGGG
The DNA here is from genome assembly GCA_010014785.2 of Anisolabis maritima. Taxonomy (NCBI): domain Eukaryota; kingdom Metazoa; phylum Arthropoda; class Insecta; order Dermaptera; family Anisolabididae; genus Anisolabis; species Anisolabis maritima. Next base: position 9,373 of record JAAAKE020168346.1, read on the forward strand.
ACAGGGCCAGGGCATAAATAAAACAAATAAAAAATTTACAACTGCATAAAAAGGGTGAATGTGATAAAAATATGAATAAAAATGAAGACTTTTTTTTATAGATCAATTTAGAGGCTTTTAGAGGGTTTCTATGATCTCAGATTTGGGCGTTTTGAGTAGAGCAGGGGGGGGGAGGGTCTCGATCATATTTTGTGCATGAAAATATGAGGTGGTAGCATCTGCCATTTGACAAGAGCATATCTGCTTGGCTCTACATATTTATTGATTTATTAGGTCATTTAGACTGTCACGATTATCGTTATGGAAATAAAAGGCATTAATCGTGGTTTATTTTAGTAATTAATAATACCAAAAATGTCATTGCTATACAATGTTTCGGCCTCTATTTTCGCACTTGTCATCAAGGAGATGCATTCATTTACTTTTTTAAGTAAATACGTACATTTTTTCGTGAGTGTATATGTAATATGTTCGTATGTGAATTGTAAATTGATAACGTTTGCAAATTTATTTATTATTTTCTATACAATTACAAGAGCAAACTCTCCTGACCCGTCTTTGATCCCTTTCACACCATTCATTTCCCCTTTTCTGCCATTAAAAATCTTGGAGAGGGGGAGGGGGGTCACCGTTTCTCCTAAAGAGAATTTCCCAACATGTAATCTTCTCTATTTAACAAATCACAATTGATAAATACAATAAATTTAATAAAATCAATTTATTTATTCGCGCTATAATAGTCAATTTTTTTTTTGTGGCTCATGTCTATTTGGAAACAGAAAAAAAAAAAAAATTGTTCTAGTATTTATTATTTGATTTTCAAATTCAAAATAAAATAAAATTTAATATAAATCATTTTTTATAGAATAATGATTGTAAAATTTAACTATTTTAAATTTCAATTCTCATATGCTCTGAAACCACTTGACGGATTTTCATGGTTTTTTTTTTTTTTTCCGTTTAATAATTTTAGATTAGGTTTTATTTTTTTAAGAAAACTCATTTCAAAAAAAAAAAAAAAAACATTCTAAAAATTTTTAATATAATTATTAATGTCAATTCACTTTTAAATGAGTTACACGAAGTCTATGAAACAAAGACATCAACTCGGGCGACATTTGTTCTGGAGGATCCTTTATCTCATGAAATCTGTCTGCTAGTTGTAGAGATACTCATTAACAAAAAAAAAAGTACCGTTGATTACACTTGTTACGAGCATATTTTTTGACAATTGAGTGTTATTTTATTAAAAATAAATAAATAAATAAAATTGTAGAGCAGACAGCACCACACCTTCTATTCTTTTATAATAAAACTTATATAAGATTATTTTTTTTTTAGATTATTCCAGACATGCACTTGCATTAATCACTTCTAGAAAAACAACCGTCACCTGAATTCTATTATATTATAATATAATAATAAAAATAAATGAAACGAAGGCGTGTGCTCCATCTGGGTCGATTGGGATGCCGAGGGTCCGGGCCTTTCCTCTCAAGATAGAGAGAGAGAGACTTTCACTTGTTGCCATTCACTTTCGTTATATTCCAGCTCTGTTGAGATACGATAAAAATAAATAAGACTCCAAAGTGCGAATTTGCTACTTAGCCAGTTTTTTCATCCTTCCGGATAACTAAAAAATTAAATTAATCTAATGCTCTGTTGATTGAAAGAGATCCAATAAAAAAAAAAAAAAAAAAAAAAAAAAACTTTATAGACTTCCTTTCACAAGATGAAATTGAAAAGAAAAGTTTCATCTTGGAAAATCATACGAGAGGAGATCAAAATATTTTTGGAGATTATAAAATATTCAAAATGCGGCTTATTTTATTTCTAAAAAAATAACGACCTAACTGAAATATGGAGAAAGGTCGTAGAAATAAAGACTTCTTTCCTGTCAACGTTTCGGGGACTAAACGTCACCCATCATCATCAGGATAAGGTTTTTGACTTTGCCTCCTTTCAATCCGTACGTTTGTATATGTATATTTTATATTATTGTCTCTGAAAGGAGACGTTTAGTCCCCGAAACGTTGACAGGGTAAAATAAAGAGCCTTTTGGGCTATTCTCTTGTCTTCGTTTTCTTTATCTATATTATAATCAGAATATCTTTGCAATAACAGACTGCTTATTGAGTGTCGCGTTATAATAACATTGCAATCATAAGCTGCGAGCAGAATTTGAAGTAAGGTTAGGTTAAGTAAAAAAAAAACGTAAAATATTTGGG
>JAAAKE020168379.1:0-11597 GCA_010014785.2 Anisolabis maritima
AAACATTATGCCAATACATTTTATTTTTACCGCGTAATTTTAAACACAACATAAACGGCCATTACTTATGTTTCAATACAATATATATGGCAAATATTTATTATTATCAAAGCATAGAATGCAGTTAATTCTATGGCCAGAGAAATTCTGATATATAGTAAAGAATAAGCAAAAACACTTTACGATAAGATGGCTATATATATATATATATATATATATCCCTTATCATATACGAGATAAAGTTGTTACATGATTAGGGTTGTCAGATTTCTTGAATGTCAAACCGAGACAATAATTAGCTAAAAAAAAAAAAAAATAGAGAGAGAAAGGGAAAAAGTTATTTAAACAAGCAAACATCGAATTATTCCATATAATACATTTATTAAAAACAAAACACTTAGAACCCCACTTAAAAAATTATAGAAGGGTTGGCACTACTTACTGATACAATGGCCAGTTAGTGTATATATATATATATATATATATACACTAACTGGACTATATATATATATAAAAGGACTATATATATATAAGGATACATTTTTTAAGAACAGAAAGAAAAATCACAGTAAATCTTACAACTCAACGCAAAAAAGCGATAAACTTGGATATTTGAAATGTCCCGAAAAATATCTAATCGGGACACTTGGCAACCCTATGCATGATCCAACTATCCAGAGAGGAAGATCTCATCTCAAAAACTAACTGGCCATTGAACTGGACTATATAAAATCGCTTCTAGAAATTCAGGCCTTAATTACACACTATCCATTAAGAAAAAGGATTTGAATGTATTTCCAAATTGATTAAAGCTCTTTATCTCATTCATTTATAAAAATAGATAGTTATTTTATTTTTAAGTGAATATTATAATTAAATTTATCATTTTAACTTAGGAAAATTATTTTTAAATACTAACTTTTAGCTCGTCAGATTGAGAGTTTAGTTAGAAAAAAATTTTTCTTATAATAATAATTTTATTTTATTCTAGATTTATTATCATTTGATATTAAGGAAAGTATAATATTTATTTTCTTTTAAATATTCATTGCAGGATGAAATGACTCATTTTTTACAATAATTACAACAATTGAAACTATTATGGAACCAAAATACAAACATTTAAAAATAATCCAGGAATTTACTTCCAGTATGAGAAATTATTTTTATTTCAGGACGAATGGCACATTATATCCTTTATAAATTTATTCCCATTATAAGAATATAAACAAATTTTATCACAAATTATGGACATCTCTTAATCGAAGTTTGGGCTTGTGAAAATCTAAATTTCTCTTTAGCTCCTAATAATAATGGAATTATTTATACTTTATACCCTTCAAAATCATCCAGAAGGGAAGCAAACCCTGGTTTACTGCCGAATGCGAAAAGGCCATCCGTGCCAAAAACAAAGCCTACACCAAAACCGATCTGAGTTCGATAGTGTCCATAGGGCTAGGAATCTCTGCCAAAAAACCATCAATATGGTGAAGAGGGTATTCGATCAAAAGAAATGCGACCAACTGGCATCCTGTCCAAATGGAAGTTGTCAATTCTGGTCCCTAGCCAAGGCTGTTGGCCGCAACTTTGCCTCATCTTCAATTACTCCTCTGAATTTGCCCGTTGGAAAAGTAGCTACATCAATCGAAAAGCCCCAAGCCTTTGGGTCTCTCTTCGCGTCTAATACCATTATCGATGAAAAAGCCAACGATTGCGAAACTCCGACCCATAGTTCTAGTAGTAATTCAATGGGAAAATCCAGTTTAGACCCCAACAAACAAAAAAAAATCATTACGGAAATGACAATAGATAAATCTGCGGAGCCTGATAGTATTCCATCTATTGTAATCAAAAAATGTTCTCCCGAACTGAGCCCAATCTTATCTAATCTGTTCACACTCTCACTCGTCACGGGAGTTTTTCTAAAATCATGGAAACTAGCAAAGCAAAGATACAGTCTATTCTCAAAAAAGGAGATTTTTCCTTGCCTAATTATCGCCCAATAGCTTTAAGGTCCATATTATCGAAAATTATGGAAAAAACCTTGAATCTCCAAATCTTGACTCACTTGGAGCAATACGGCCCTCTAAATGATAGGCAATATGGCTTCAGGAAAAGTTGCTCAAATGGTGATATTTTAGAGTATGTCACTCATCTCTGGAACAAAGCCTTGGAAGAAAAAGCTGAAACAATTGCGGTTGCATTTGATATCTCGAAGGCTTTTGACCAGGTATGGCATAAAAACCTATATTATAAATTACCAACTATTTGGTCTCTTTTCGCATCTTTTAACTGATCGAAAGATCTCAGTTGTTGTCGACGGAGTTACTTCTGATCCTCATACAATCAATGCTGGAGTCCCCAAGGTTCGGTACTTTCTCCCACCCTCTTATGTATATCAATGACCTCATGACAGTGACCTCCAACCCCATTTACTGTTTTGTTTTCTACTCTGCACTCAATTAGATAGAGGAGAGATTCCTCTATCCTCAGCCGCCAGAATATTGTATCTTCTATTAATGATGACCTCGGGACCTTGGAGAAATGGGGTTCCTGTAACCACGTCAAATTTTCAAGAAAATAATGTTGCCTAATTTCCAAACTGAAAGATTCGACATGCCCATTCGTCACTTGCAGCCATAATAATCTCGAATTCAGAAATTCCCATTCTGTTCTGGGTGTGATGATTTCTTCGTATCTTTCCTGGAATGACCATATTTCTGCGGTCGTCAAATCTGCTGCTAGGAAGCTTAGTTTCCTCTTCAGATCCAAACATTATTGCTTCCTTCACCTTCTAACTCTTACAAGGCTCAGATTCGTCCATGTCTTGAGTATGGGTCCCACATATGGAGATGGGTTTCTAAGCAGGATCTCCCTTCTCTTGATGCGGTTCAAAGGCGTGCGGTGAGTCTGATCGGAGACGACTCTCTAACCAATACAAGATAATCATCGTCCCAACACCCCATGTCGTTAAAGTCGCGACTAGTAGAACTAGTCAATTCCCTTCCAGTCTTCCTTTATCTCCATGACCTTCCATGATTGGAATAACCTCCCTACTACTATCTTCACTAAAACCTATAATCTCCAAACTTTCAAATCTCAACCTCAAAAACTTTTTAAAGTCACCACTCTCCCCTTCTTCTGTTTTTCCTGGTATATGGTTTGTATGTGACTACTGGTCATTATAGGTCTTTTGGACCTTATGCTTCCATATCCCCCAAAAAAAGACAATTAAATATAATAAATTCAATTCCTATCAAAAATTTGGACACCTATAAAATATATATATAGCTCATTAAAAATCTTCATATTTTTCTTAAAATTGAAAATGTCTATTTTTGCATTGATAAGGAGAATATAACCATGGTAACATATTTTTGGCATCGAGAATCATTCTAATTGTAAAAAAATTTTAAACACATTAATATATCAAACAAATTTTCCTATATATTTTTCTCATAATCATAACAAAGTATACTAAATATATATTTAAGCCAAGCTTTTAACTTAGAAAACTGTCAAGCATATTTACCAAGTTAAGCAAATCTTTATTCATAAAATATATCTTTTATCTATGGTTATTTGTGGCTGTATATACTGAAAAATATAAATTAATTTGTGATAAGAAAGTTAGGAATTTGGAAGAAAAAAATAAATGCCTTAATACTCATATTTAAATCCCGAAATAGACGAAAAAACAAAAGACGATATTTGATAAATTTGATTTTCTTTACTCAATATTCTGAAATAACGAATCTTTTATATATATATATATATATAAAAGATATATATATATAATATACTTTCGTCTTATTTTTGATATATAAATTTTTGAACTTCCTATCCCTCACAATAGAGATATTTTAGGCCTACTGATATGATCGTTAAAGCAATCACTTTGACAAAATTGTCTCATTATAAAAACATTGATATATATAAAGACTAACTTTATGCAAAGTAATTTGATCCATAGACTAATGATGAGAAAATAAATGTTTCGAAACGTGATGAAAAAGCATATAAAGATCTTCTATTTTGGCTACCTTCTCTTCTATATGTTATATAAATGTTATATAAGAGAAAGTAAAAATGCATTAATCTGATAACTCAAAATAATGCCCATCTAAGGGTCCCTAAACTCCTCCTGGCTGTGCTAGTGCTCCGGCTTATATTAGTTGATTATTTCAAACTTAATTTCTTCTTTTCTTTATTAACGAATTTTGCAGTTTTTTTTTTTGTGCAGAATCTATTTTAAATATATATGTACAGGCACAATTAAGCAAAATTTTTAGAGAATTCTAATAGGTTTTTTTTAAGTTCATCTCAATCTCTCTAATGTGAAATAAAATTCTGACGATAGCTCAATTTACGAAACGCTTTAATTTTGAATTTATCAAGTAATTTCGTAATCTTTTTTGACCACGAGATATGAACTAGTCTCGAATTAGTAACCTCGGCGGTTTTTATTTAATGTGTACTGCATTTTTAATCTCAAAGACTTGTAGTTCACGAAAAAATTTTCTATTTATATTATAAATTTTTGGAATATGTAGTAACTTTAGTTTATGCTCGCTGTCCGGTATGTTTTTCTTAATAAGAAATCAGAAATTAAAAATTGTTTATTTTTCTTATGTACTTTATTTTTTCAAAAATTTCTAATTATCTTATTTATTAGAAAAGATAAAATGGAAAAACTTACTGGTTGAACGTTCTTTTGAAATTCATCGAAGTCCTTTTGAGTTTTACAATAAAATCCAAAACAACACGAAGGATCTATTTTATTTAAATTCATTTTACGGGGTGTAGTACAATGAAAGGTATTAAGAGGGAATGATGTCTGCCAGACATCCACCATATTTTGACAATAATGAGGATCTAAATGAATTAAATTATTTTCTAAAAGAGATAAGTAATATTAGGTAATATTAAATGCTTTGTTTAAAAATAATAAATAATATTTTTTTACCCTGAAATCCAACAAAATATAAAGAATGTTTTGGTCTTCCACCTATAATACCAATACACTGATTGAGAGTAAGCATTGAAGTCAAACATTGACCATAAATAGGATTAAATTTCTCAGCACCTAATCTAGCAGGAACAAGTATGATAACCGATTTCCATTCACCAGATTCATTAAGACATTGGTCTAATAGATCTTGGACATATACTAGAAAAAAGGATTCCTTAATAAACTAGTTTGATTTATAAAATAAATGTATAGTTTATAAATAATATTAGAGAGAGGAATATTAAAAAAGTAGCTGCGCGGTGCACCTTCCAGCAGCTTTCGCCAGCTGGGGTCTATTCCACAAAAATACAAGTGTAATAAATATATAAGTGAATTTGTTTATAAATTTCACCAAAATAAAAATATTTGCTTGCAGCTTGTAATTACACCTCCAAATTCTGAAAATTACAAGACTTAAAAGCTTACAAGCGTTGTGTTCCACAAAAATATCAGTATGTTTTTGATATGTAATTTCATAATAAATTTCTATAGGTGAGCAGAGACTTGTAGAAACACTTTGTCACTATTTATGATCTTAAATATATGGTCAAGTGAGAGAGCAGCAGAAATGATAACTAGAAGTGTTAAGCAAAATTAAAAAAAGAGCACAGAAAAAAATCTTTTTTTGGGAGGGAGGCGTTCTTGTTTTGGAGGAGGGCATCCCGGCTAAGGGGCAATTTTCCCTCTCTGAAATGTATATTATCTCTTTGTTAGGAATATTTCGGTTTTTTCACCCCTCCCCCCCCCCTAAACCTCCTCCTTATATAAAAACAGTACAATTCTAAATGTTTTACTGTTTCTTTTAAAATATTAAATTATATCTTACATTGACAGGTCTCCTCTTTAGTAGAGGGATTGTTTAAAATTTTTGCCATTAACATATTTTGAAAAAAATATAATAAAAAATGATTTATTATAATATAACCATGAACGTGGCCACTAACATTGGCAAACGTTTGTTTTGAGCTCGATACACGTTTCGAACAATCTAAGGCAGGGCGCATATTAAGACACGTATGAGATTACCTGCCACGAGTGCTATAACGCGAATCTGCCGTGATCCCGCATATTGCAGTATTATTTAATATTCCCAGAAATGTTTGTGAAAAATACTGTTCAATAATAGACATTCTATTCTAATTATCTAAATAAGTGAAGAAATTACCTGTACAATCTTGAGCTATATACACAGTAATATTGTTAAAATCTATAATATCTTTAGTTGCAATTTCTACTGCTTGTCTAAAATTATAAAATCATTAATCAATTAAAATCTTTTAAAAATATAATAACCGAACAATATATAATAATATTTACCTAATCAAATGTGCAACTGATCCTGGGCCATACCAATCTCCAGGTTTTTTACCTGAACTTTCTCCTAATTGAACCAATGTATGAATGGAAAATGGGCTGTAAGTAGATGGCTTGTCTCCAAACCATTTCAATATATTTCGATGTATGTCTAAAATATTTTGTTTATTCGAATCAGACCACCTCCACTCTGTTGGAAAATAAATATGTTAGTGTTGCAATGATAATAAATATTATTTCTAATCTTAGTATATATTTAAAATAAATATCATTGACTAAAAAAGCAAATCTAAGTTTTATTTAAAACATTTTTTTAATGGGTTTTTCTTATCATATGATTTATAGACCCTTGGGTATATGAAAGTAAAAAAAGTTTTAAGATATTTTTTGCCCTTGTTTTATTCTTTTATTTGGGATTGACATTGAAAGTTAAAGATGCTACCGAATGAAGTAACAAGTCGGCCCGTGGCTTGATGGGGGGGGATAGAGAGAGAGAAAGAAAGACAGGTGACTTGAAGACACACTTGAAAGTTCCAATCTTGGTTCGGATGACTCTTGACTCGCTATCCACGTACTCTTTCAAAGGTCAATTAGATTTAGATTAGATTTTTTATTAAATATTGGATTTTCCAAAAGTGATTTTAGGTTTTAAATGCCTATAACTACAAAGTGTTTATTTTGTTTCAGATAAATTCACATACAGTCATCTGAGTCCTATACAAATCTAACCATGCCTATGTATTTATTTATATTGTGCATAACGTCATTGTTCGTGAATAATTCAAGTTTTCTCAGCCCCCCTCACCGCGAGAAAAGTTTATTGATTGTTTTGTTTAAAATGATAATAAGCTTCAATGCTAAAAATAATTTCATGCGCAAAAATAATGATCTGTTAATTTTTGCTCTAACATCCATGCAACAAAATTTTTGTGTGGCATAAGATCCCTCACCTTCAATTTTTGTATGCATCTAAATAAAAATTCTTAAATAAAATTATCCATAAACTAGAAGACTACGAAAAATAGAAGAATTGTTTTTATGGATTGACAATTTCCATAATACATTTAAATGATATAAATACCGTGAAAACGGTGCCATAGTTAAATTTATACAGGACTCAAGTTAATGAATATAAAATTCTACCTGAAATAAAATAAACAATTTGCAGTTACATGCATTTAATATCCTAAAGTCAATTTTGGAAAAAACTATAGATAAAGAATTGATTGAAACTAAACATTTCATTGTGCGCAGGAAAGTATAGTATAAAAGTGAAAAGTGAACAACTTTTGATCGTAATCTCTTCACGAGAAATGATAGTTTGTTGATGTCACTTTAACACTTTTATTCTATGTTTTCATATTTATAAAAAAATGTATAGTGAAATGATCATTTCAATAATTTCTTTGTTAAGATAAAAGTACTATAAATGACTGTTTTTCGCTCTGGGGGTAGGTGGATGACGACCATAGGGGTTCCGAGTTGGGACTAGCATTTCTTTTTTATGTGCCAGTCTTTTACTTTTATATTTCCAATAGTCATCAAGCCTCAATGGACTTCCATAAAAAGAAGCAATTCCGCATTGCATGTGATGGAAATGCGGATGGTCAGGTGTCACCAGACAGGATCGCATCCCTAATTATACCCTTCTGAGTATAGTAGTAAATTTGATAGGCATGTCGTGCGAGTTGTTAGGATATTAGGACGAAATGGAGCCATCGGAAGTCTACTAATAGGAGCACCAAAGATTGGAATTTCATCAGGTCAAGAGGGACCTTGGGACCGAGCTTGGCCTTTCGGAGCTCCTTTACTTTGTCGTCCGAGGAGCCCTATATCGTACGCGAGCCACATCACCCTCTTGGCATATGACTGTCACTGAATAGTCTTTAAAATTAATTCATTATTCTCTTTTAAAAATATTGTATAAAACATAAAAAGATTCATTTATATTAAATATATAATTAGAAGGTGAAGATAGATATAAAACTTATAAAGAATTTTACTAATTGAATTAAGATGTTATATAATAATTATTTGTGGAAAAAAAAGAAGAAAGCTGACCTCTTCCTAAGAAGTGGCAAAGAAGGGCCTGGGCGAGTAACATTTGCCCACTTCTTAACATACATCCCCAGCCACAATCTGTCGTAAAATTTGAACCATTCAAAAGAGGAAATTCTTTTCTATAAGTCAACCAAATTCGACTAGTAAAGTCTAATTTGAAAGCCTCAACTCCTTCAACGGAATTTTCTTTAAATTGGCCGTCGGCAATTCTGAAATGATAACAACGCCCTAAAAGCCAGACGGGAGAATCCTTTGAGAAATTGGTTTTAATTTTTATTGTCCATCCTAAAAATAAAAATAATCATAATAAATAAATAGAATGTAAGCAAGTGGATATTATTCTTTTAACAAATACCATATTTCACATTGTTCCAGATGGACATAATTTTCGTTTTAACTTTCCTATCTGAATCATTCGATTCATTTTCTTTTTCAGAATTTGAAACCTGATTTATCGATTTGGAATTTGAGATTTCGCAATCATAATGATCTTCATGAATTTCTTTATTCATATTAAACCAAATTCACATTTTTTTCATTTATATATTTTTAATTAAAAAAGTTTAATTAATTATATTTTTAAACCATCAATAATTTCAGATTTAATGATTACTAGGATAATATAAATATGACAAATACTGTTTTATAAAATAAAAAATATGAGTAAATGTATCACTTCGAATTTATTAAATTTAAACTTGGTATGCAAACAATTTATTTATTAAAAAAACAAAATATGAAAATTGATCCACTGATATGTGGCATAAATAACACAAGATTTTTGTCCAAAGAACAAACCATGGAAGAAGCTAGTCCCTGTTAACTTGAATTGAGAATCCGGTTCCTAAAATATGTTTGATCCAGTTCATAGATAGAAGCACTTATAGCAGTTTTTTTAATGCCGTTTGATGCTGATCTCTAATATCTTGAACCCCAGAGATTTAATTAATTTTTAAAGCATTTTAAAAATTTTATTTTCATTTGACAGTTTTAATAAAAATTTAAAATTTGGCTAACACTGTAAATAAAGAGGTTATTTTTTTATATTATATTGTCATTATTTTATAGTTTAATTTATTTAAACGAATTTTCAAAGTTAATATGATATTCAAAATCATTTAAATTTTCTAAGTAAATTTCTGATCAAGTGACGGGTTGTATTACGGGCCGGCTTAACCCTCCTCTCGGTAGCATCTTTGATTTTCAATGTCAACCAATAAAACAATAAAACAAGGAGGAAGAATAAGCTGACGGTGAAGCTAGCGGACGATTTATAAATGGCAGTCGCATTGCCAGCGAACATACGGAAAGTTAAATTATAATAAATAATTAATATTTTCGTTATTATATGGTTAATTAATGCGAAATTTCGTAAGGATATAGAGTAGGATATGGAGAATGTAATTCTATAGAGAAAAATAATAAATTAATCAAAGAAATAAAAAAAAAATCTCAACAACAACAGGAATTTTAATTAATTAATAACCCCTAAAGTAGATAATGTGCCCTAATAAAAAAATTGCAGGAATATTCTTTATTGAATTCTGAATCAAATGATATGTCGTTTACCGGGGTATCACCAGTCAGAGAGGATGAAAAAAAATAAAAACCACTCTTTCATTAAGGACATATATAATTCCTATACTAGACGATGTGCCCTAACGAAACTATGCATCTATCTATTGAATGATGAATCCAATGATATATCGTTTATCGGGGTACCAGCCGTCAGAGGGGTTAAAACTGGCATCTCAACACGAGCGCAGGTGTCAATTAATTTATAACTCCTATACTAGACTCCCTGTTAATCAATTATTAAGAACTAACCCACCAAAAGTGCAAATGCTCTGAAAGAACTAATCTTTAAAAGAAACTAATCCTCCAAAAGAGCAAATTTTTTTGCACTGACGGGTGGTACCTCAGTAAACTTTATTATAATTCGATTCAAAATTCAATAAAGAATATTCATGCAAATTCTCATTAGAGCAGATCATCTACTTTAGGAGTTATTAATTAATTAAAAATCCTGCTCATGTTGAGAAATTTTTTCTATTCTTTTTTATTTATTTCTTTGATTAATTGATTATTTTTCTCTATAGAATTACATTCGCTATCTCATACTCTATTCTTACAAAATTTCGCTTGCTGGCAATGCGACGTTGCCATTTAGAAATCGGCTGCTGTCTTTACTGAACTGGTTATCATGTGAAGTTCAACTACATTTTCATCATGAAATTCATTAAGAAGTACTTCTTTAGGAATTTCAATCAGTCCTCACAATATATAACTCCTTTACAAAAAATTAAACTTATAGATAGATATCGGGAAATTATTACTCAAATATTTAATACCAAAAACGGCCTTTGATTGTTTATTGTCAAAAGTTTCAACAATAACCGTTCCATTTTTCAATTTCTTTATATTTTTGACATGTCCCACATGATAGGTAATTATTTTATTAATTAAGAAATGAGAAACCTTATCTAATTTTTTATTTTTATCAATATGGCTAATAACTAGAAATCCTGGCAAAGGTTTATCTAAATTAGGGGGGTTGGAAAAAATTTGTTGGGTATTCATAGGCCTAGGCCGTTTTTTAGATAAAGGAAGAAAGTTTATTTCCTGCGACGTGCCACCGTAATCAAAAGGGAGAGATGCTTCGTTAAAAAAAAAGAAAAAAAAAAAAAGGAAATTTATATAAATGATTAAAATAAAAGCGAAGAGTTGTTATCTGGGACTGAGAGAGCAAGCCAATGCCAGGAGCTCAAGACAAGTCAAATGTGAAACCACAACTGAGTTGTGTTCTCTAGCATCGCTTCTATGCGACTGGGAGAGGTGCAACTTCCACCACTGCTAACAAATGACGACAAATCTTTACAGCCAATCAGAGTGAAGCGGAGATGCCTCCTAACCTCCGCCTATAAAAGCCTAAAGATTGATTATTTTGGAGGATTAGTTCTTTTGGATGATTAGTTCTTTTAAAGGATTAGTTCTTTTGTATGATTAGTTCTTTTAAAAGATTAGTTTTTTTGGAGGATTAGTTAAAATTAAAAGAACTAATCCTCCAAAAGAACTAATCTTCCAAAAATCCAATCCTTCAAAAAAACCAATCTTTAGGTTTAGTCCTTTTATAGGCGGAGGTTCCCGCAGGCATCTCCGCTTCACTCAGATTGGCTGTAAAGATCTGACGTCATTTATTAGCAATGGTGGG
>JAAAKE020168390.1:0-11597 GCA_010014785.2 Anisolabis maritima
GGAGAAATTAAATAAAAAAGATACTTCTATTTAATTTTTTTGTCAACGTTGTGGGCGCCAGTCGCGCCCTACCTCAAGACAATTAAGAGTTAGTAAATACAGATATTATATATAGATATTTTAAATATTGGAAAATAGAGTATAGAATAGAATATGTGTACATATCTATTTTACAATATAATATATTTATAAACCATAAATAAATAAATATTTATATATATTCTATATTATATTTTGCAATATAATTTTATAGTTTTTAAAATACCAACCATCTGTTTTTACTAACGTTTAATTGTCCTGAGGTATGGCACGACTGGCGCCCGAAACGACAACAATGAAAAAAATAGGACTAAACTAAATAGAAGAATTTTTTTTTATTTAATTTATCCTGGCTGCTCTCCTGTCCTTCCAGAGATGGAAATATTAATGTTTTTATTGTTTCCAAAAAGCCGCCTATTGCTTATTCTTGAATAAATGAATAATAAATGAAAAGGAAATATCGAAAAAGATAATATAGAAAATATTAATTATTTTCAAATATTTATATAATCTTTTTTTTTTTTGTATGAGGAGGAACGAAATATCAGATATAATAAATATGTATAATACAATAAATTTCGAATATAAAATAATAATAAATCTATAATAATAATTTATATACAGTACCTGGATGCTATATATATCAAAAATCAACAACTAGCTATAAATATAGTAAAATAAAAGTTTTTACTTAATTTAATTTACAAAAAATATTTAAAAATAATCATAAACAAATTTGATGAAAAAATTCATCAAAAAATCATTCAGTCCAATGAAATAAATTTTACTGCAAATATTTCGAATTGCCTACTCAATTCACACTCAGTATAAATTTTTATGCGAACTATTGTCTTAATTAATAAAACATTAACATTAATTTGAAGCGGGCAACATGGCTAGGGAGTAAGGAGGCTAATCTTTTCAATCGGTAAAAAAAAAAATGCAGCATGTTTTTTTCTACGTTTTTCTACATAAAAAAAGAAAAAACATAATATAATGTTATTTTGGCTGACTAATTTTTAGCAAAATCTTATCAGATTCTGTGGTATTTTCAAAATAAAAAATAAGTACTTTCTGCAATGAGTTATTTTTCTTGGGACCTTAGCCTAATCACAAATTCATAAATTTCTAGATTATATAGAAATCAAGAGAAAGGCAACTCTTACTTAATACATATATGAAGTCGAAAAAGGTTCTGGCTAATTCCAATGTGGTTTTTAGAAAAATTTTGTTTAATTATTGATTGTAGATTGGGATAACTAGAGTTTGAGCTAGCTGATCGCCATTATTGCAACGTCTCAGCGATAGGAATAAAAATTGTGGACTTTAATATTTTCCA
Organism: Anisolabis maritima; assembly: GCA_010014785.2. Lineage (NCBI taxonomy): Eukaryota > Metazoa > Arthropoda > Insecta > Dermaptera > Anisolabididae > Anisolabis > Anisolabis maritima. The sequence continues at coordinate 1,379 of JAAAKE020168390.1, forward strand.
CAATTGAAAATTAATTGAGTTCAAATTTATTCCCTATGGCAAAATAAGCGGGAAGCCAACTCAGAATATTTCAGGAAAGTAACCAGAGTTATGAAAAAGAATTAGTCCAAACAAATTAAGAAAAAGTGAAGAATTTAAAAAATATTTTATAAGAAATTAGACTATTTATCTGAAAACTAATGAAAATTATTTATAAGAAAAATAAAATATTGTATTAATACTTTTTGTATTTATAAATTGTTTAAAAATTATATGAATGAGTAAAATTTTGAAAATCAAAAAACTAAGTTCAAAATAATCAATTGTTGGGGTTCATTATCAGTCAAAAATTTAAAGAATAATGTTATAAAACCAATGAAAAAAAATTTATTTTATAAAAAAATAAAAAATACATTTTTAAAGAGTCAACGAAAAGAATTTTTAAATTTTCTCCTCGTTTTTTTAACTAGATCTATGATCAATCCTTAAATGCTATGTAGAACATTTTATTGTTAATGAAGAGGAAATATTTTAATCAAATGTATTTGTTATTTGTGAGTATAATGATTCAAGATAGAATAAGTGTGTAAAAATTTGATCTGACTGGGCTTCGATGAGTTTTGCCGTTTCTTCTATAAGCCAACGCAACGAGGGTGGCAATATTGGGTGGATTTGATATATATATTCTTTCTAAAAAAAATTTTAAATTAAATTAATTTAAATTGCTATTAATGTAAATTTTTAGTTTGAGTCTATTGAATTAAAATTATTATTTTTTTCTAGTTGTTTTAGAGGGATGAACTATTTATGGTCAGAATGGAATCTAAATTAAAAAATTTTCTTTCCAAATAATATTAAATTCCCAAGTCGTTATTGTTAAATAACACTAAGACACTAAGTAAGAAAATTTCAATTTTTTTCTCTGCCTAACTTTTTATCCTTATTTTCCGATTTCTATTACAAAGATATAAAGGTGAGTCATTGTTAAACGTCAAAAAGTTTGATTTTGAGAACAGGAACTCGGGATTTCTTTAATAACATTTTTGAAAATGTTTCACTAATAATGGGTATTAGTTTATATAAAAATTAGGTTCATGGTAAAGTTCTGTCGTATTTTAAATAAGCAGGTAATTTTGCTTGTAAATCAAAAACACATGTTGCTAGTGATTGATTGGGAATTTTATTTGTTTTTTATCTACTATATAATATAAAAGGAGTCTTTTATACCGATTATTATTTACTTGACATATTTTTATAAATTGATTCAAATGTTTTCTTTAAAATACGACAGAACTTTCCATCCAACCTAATAATATAGTGTTACGAACAATTTTTTATCAGAAATCCCGAATTTTCAAAAAATCTCTTTGCTGATTGCAATCACAAAAGCAAACTTTTTGATGTTTGACAATGAGTCATCTTCCTATCTGTTAGTAATTGGAAGAAAGCGTTAAGAAAGTTAGGCAAAATTTTTGTTACATAGTATTATGAAAAGATAGTAACAATCAAACCAATAATTATTTTTTTTCAAGCAAGGATAATACAGGACTTTCACAAAAACACTAACTAATAACAATTTTCTTAATTCTTCTTAGTTAACAATCTTAGTCTTTTTCATATTATTAAATTTTTTATATATATATAAATTCTAAAATAATATTGGGAAGAAATTTATAATACTACTTTTAGATTTTTTTTCTTCAAATTTTTTCATATCCTCACTTAATATGGCACCAATCTTTTCAAATTTGGCCAATATTAGATATACAAATTGTAAAAAATATAATGACAACCAAAAAATATAAAAAAATATACTTACAGGATTTTTTCCTGGAGTCATTTTGTAAGGGGCTATGTACCAATAGTCGGTGTACGGTAAAGGAATAATCAAAGTATTTGGATCATTTTCTTCAATAATTGTATCTTCATTTTTCTTTTTTGATTCGTCAAATTTTTCATTTGTAGATTTATTAATCTTCTTTTCTTTCTTTGGTTTCTCCGATTTTTGGCTATAACTTATTTTCACATTGTTTTTTTTGTAATCATCATATTGTGTCAATTTGGGGCGTGGAATCATTTCTGTATTTTTTTGTAAACTTCCTTTTATATACTGTACTTTAAATCCTAAAGTTTCAGCAAACAGTGTAAACCTATTTGAAATATAAATAAAAACTTTATTTGTATTGAATTTTTATTTTTATTGAAAGATGAACTTACTGTTTTGGTTTAAAGATGAAATCGAGGCTACTTTTTGAGAAGTCTTGTTTTAATATATTCAGTGGAAGTTCTTTTGAATGTTGAGATGATTCAAGTAAGTAATTGAGATAATCACGCCATGGATATAATGTTGGGGAGAAATTTATAAAACTACTTTCAGATTTTTTTTCTTCAAATTTTTTTATATGCTCTTTTAATATGGCATGAATATTTTCACATTTAACATTTCTTTGCGGAATAGCTAAAAAATAAAATAAATATAAATAAATATTAAAATCATAAAAGTATAAATAGAACAATTATTAGAACAATAATGAAGGATGGGGTTTTCTATATAAAGAGGAAGAATATAAAATTTTGTTCTTTAATCTTGTTTAGAATTTTAATTGGTTCGGCTTTTTTTGCATTTGTCTTGACAAAACAAAACTTCCAATTAATTTAATATTATTTTGCACAATTTATATCACTTACCTTTATCATTACCCTCCGCATTTTTGTGGATCAAATTCATATAGCTTTGAACATCATAATGCTGATCTGGATAATAATTTAATAGAGAAGGGAGATGATATTTAATTATCGCTGCTTTTCGAGTTTCATAAAATTCAACCCAAGCATCCCAATTAAATAGTCGTACTTCATTTGATTCAGTGCAATGCCTGAAATGTATATAAAAACAATATAAATATAAATAAATATATATATATATATACTATTTATTCTATTCTATTAATCAATTAGTATTCAGTTGTTGGAGGCTGATAAAGGAACAAGAAGGTAGAATGCAGCAAATATATATATATATATATTCTATTAGTAAATAATGTGTAGAGTATTTTGAAAGGAACTAAAATAAGTAAAGATAACTAAAATCAAATAAAGGATGAAGATGGCTGATATATAATCGATCAAATTGGTATAAACAAATATAGAATAATGACAAGAGGAATTGTATTGTTTTTCGAAGGAATATCTCAAAATATAATAAATAAAAGAAAAAATTTTTTTCTAAATCCTCATATCTCTTATAAATTTAAATACAAAAAGACAATTTGACCGACTGAATAATATTGACTTTTTAAAATTTGGAATATATGTTATATTATAATTACCTGTTTACTTTCTTTGCCACTTTGGATAGTTGATGTTCCGTTTCGCCATCTAAGCCGAATATTATTTTTAAAGTCATTATAATTAAAGTTATGGCTCTAATTTCATGACTATAATTGGTTATAATATGTCCCAATTTTGGACAAAAGCTAAGTAATCTTTCAATATATTTACATAAACAATCTAAAAAGAAAAAAGTAATTATTATTCTAGAGAAGATAAGTTATTCTAAAGAAGAAAATTATAAATACTTTCAGAAAATAACTTATTTTGCGATAGAGAGCAGTGAAGGAAATATTTCTAATTTTTACTTTCTCTTACCTATAATATGAAATATATGGTAGTAGAGTAGGTAGTGCAATCGCAAAAAATTGATTTCGTGGTTTCAACGGATGAACCAGAGTCTTAAAAATTGAGTCACGTAACTGTCTGATTGTTGGAACAAAATATCTCAAACAAGAAAACATTCGATGTTCAAACCTGATATTTATGTTAGGTACCCAGGTCATATGCGACAGTATTTCAATAAAATCGGTGTGGTAATATTTTACTGATTTTTTATTTATTTTTTTTCTAATTTCAATCAAGTTGGCCCCAAATAATTTTTGGGCAGATTAGTACATTTCAAAGTTCACTTACAAAATAATTGATATATGAATTTTAATCAAAATCGATAGAACGAATTTTGACATTTTATACATCTATAAAGTACAAGTAACATTTGATTGAATTTATTCAAAACCTTCGTGAGCATGCTAACCTATCTTAAATATCAAATTTAGCTTCGAGTGTTTTTTAGTTTTAAGTTATTTATTAATATACATACACAGAGAGTCTATTTGGGGAAATCATTTTTTGAGTCAAGGGACCTCAAAACGTCTATTTCCAATTGTATATTGAAATGTTGAAATCGATTTTTTTTTTGTGATCGCAATACTTTTCCTATATATATTACATCCATAAGTAAGAGAAAGTAATTAAGCTTGCAGTGTCCAGCAAAAGATTTTATTCTTGCTTATATTTTTGATCGAATTTTTGAATTTTTTACCTCGAGCTTTCCTCTCCTTCTCCCCGGAACACTTTTATAACCGCTCGGAATTTTTATCTTTCTTTTTTTTTTAAAGTTTGAAAAGGAAAGAACGCAACGAACGGTGAACAGTTTATGGTGATTATGACGTATCATAAAGACCCGCCCGTGAATGGCTGTTTGATTTTGTTCTGGAAATTTGGATGTCAAATATGCATCTCTGATTACTGAAAAAGTCGATGAGTTCAAAAAGTGGAGCAACACCAGCATAAGCCGCCATTACATTGCTAAGGAACTGACAATGACTTCATCATCAAACAGTTTTAAAACATTTGGAGAAGGTTGGATACAAAAAGAATCTCGATGTTTGGATACCACACGATTTTAACAGTAAAAAATTTAATGGACCTAGTTTCTATCTGAGATTCACTGGTGAAACGAAACGAAATTGAACCATTTTTGAAACGTCTCATTATGGTTAATGAAAAATGGATCATGTACGACAACACTGGGTGAAAAAGTTCAAGATTGAAGCAGGGTGAGACCGCACAAATGGTGGTAGTCAGGATTGACGTCAAGGAAGCTAGACAAAAATTGAGAGTTTGTTTGGGAAGTTTTGATGCATCCACCGTATAGTCCAGATTTTGTACTTTCAGACTACCATTTGTTTGGTTCTTTGCAGAAACCCTTTAATGGCGTAAAATTGACATCAAAAAAGGCCTGTGAAAACTTGTCACAATTTTTCGCCCGGGAATCAGAGAAGTTCTAAAGTAACGGATCATAGTTTTACAAATAAAATGGCAAAAATTTTTTCGATCAAAATGGTATATATTGGGTTTAATAAAATTTACTGGAAATAGAAAAATGTGTTTGAATTTTGCGTAAAAATCGAGGGAAATTTTTTAGACTTCCCATTATAATATATATAGGTAAGAGAAAATAAAAATATTTTTGAAATGAAATATACCTGGTAAAGACAAATTTATGATGTGACGTTTAATGATTTTCATTAAATTTGGATTAGAAGGTAAAATGTGCCGTCCAACTCCAAGAAAATGTGCAAGATATCCTGCTCTAATCATGAATGTTTTATAACAAAGTGCAGGATTTTTATTTGGTTGCAATAAGCGCATCACCTTATCCACTTCTTCTTCAGGTATATATTTTGGAAAATTTGTATGATTTTCTCGAGACCATCTAAGCAAAAAACAATAAAGTAAAAAAAAATATATTTTACATAAACTATATTTTGCGAGTGAAATAATACTACTGATCTTTTTATTTTCTAGCTATACATGAACGGATCGAATCGCGAAAATTTTTGATGCTAGCTCTGTTGTGGCCCAGTAACATGTAGATTCCACCCGTAAAATTTCCTTCATACAATCTTGACCTGCTCGAGTTTGGCGCAAAATCAATGATTTTTTTTAGAATTTATCTGCGGATTCAGCATAGTCCTGACGTCAATGCGCAAGACCTCATAAAAGGACTGACATGCACATTTAGAACTGCATGCAACGGCCTTAAGGGAGTCTCCTCCAAAAAGCTCAGAATACTACTTTAGATTTCTAAGTTTTTCCTAAAAAACTGCTTGTGTATAGCTTGTGTAAATGGCTAGCCATTTATTCAATTATTGAGATAATTATGAAAAATATCTGTAGTAAAATCTGATGCATATGTTTTTTAATAAAAGCTAATGAATGTGAATTTTTACCTCATAAGATCACTAATTTGAATGTCTTCATTACAGATAGTTAAAGCAATATATATAAGAGGTATTATATTTTTAAGTTTTATTAAGGTTTGTACACTTTTTCCTTTCCATGAGTTTTTTAATGAAGTAAAAACTTTTTTTGTATGACTAGATAAAGATGGAAGAGAAGCATTCGTGTCACTAAAATAAAATTTTTATAAATTTATTATAAATATAATAAGGAATTAAAATTATTTTTTAAAAAGTCTAACCTCATATCATCTTCATTCAGAATTGATTTAGAAAGATTTATTTCTAATTCCGAAAATACTGAAGCTTGGCTCTGATTTATAGATGCATCACTTTTATACAGATCTTCATATATAGGTGTCTAGAATGTATTAGAATAAAATTAAAATTCATATTCAAAAATACATAAGAGCGATCAATTTTTATTCAGAGGGAATTAATTTTTAAATATCTTTAAAAACTTATATTATTTAACTTAGTAATTAATAAGATATTTAAAGGCCATATGTAAATTATATATATGTATATATAAATTAATGGTGATGGAGTCAGAAAATTAGATATTAATAATACTAGTGCAGCCAATTTTATTTTATTTGTTGCTTTTGCAGCTTTATATAACTTAAATAAATAAATAAAATGAAAACCTTATTTCTTTTTGTATTTGTTTTTTTTGATGTGGAAGGAGAAGAATCAGAACAATTTCCATCATTTCTAGGAGAACTTTTTGAAGAGCGAGTTTTCCTTTTTGGTTTTAGTTTGGACAGTGAAGATATTTTTTTTCCAATTCTATGTTTAGATGCAATCTGCAGTGGTGTATTATATAGAAGTTGTGCATCTCTGAAAATAAGCAATAAATAATAATGAATTACTGCCATTATGAGATCTTTTATTCATAAAATATAAGGTCTATTTGAAATTAAATTCATTTGTTAAATTCTTAGATTTTTTCTATATGTTTATGAATCCCGTTCAAAGAGATATCAGAGCTCAAGGTGAAGTTTAACGATCTATCAAGGATTACTTTGTTCATTTCAGAAGTTGTTTTAATTGTCATGAAATAATTAACATTATGTGTTGAATTATGTCATCTATAATTTTGAAGGGTGTTACTCTGATCTTACAAAACACATCAAATGTGATATATCTATATTTGTGGTGATTAAAACTTCTTGATTTAATCAACCAATGAAATAAATAAAATTAGAATAGACCACATATTGTAATAATAGTTAAGTATGAAATGTAATATTTACTTCGTATAATACTTGTAGGAGAGCTTAGGAAGCATTTCTTCCTTTGAACAAAATGCAACTTCGGAGGATTTTAAATATAATACCCAAAGTTGAAGTGCAGTAATTTTCAATTTAGGTGAAGCACCATTTTCTATTAAATCATCAACGAATCCTTTAAGGATATAATTGAAAACTTCAAATGAAGTCAATTGGGAATCTAAAAAAAATAAAGTTTATTAATTTATTAGAGATTAATACAAATACAATAAGGGATATATCTTGAACAAATGTTGGGTTTTAATAATAGTTTGGAATTTATAATAATACCATTTCTCAAGTATGTAGTCTTCCTTTTTTTTTCAGTATTTTTAATTAATATTTTCGATTTAATAGCCAAATCGGTAGCAAAGTTATATTCGAAAACCTCTTCTCTTAATTGCTAAAAATTATGAAAATTAGTAAAATAGGAATTAATAAATATAATAATGATGTTAGGAGAAGACATTTACCTGAGAGAGAGTCAGGCATTCAGTACAAACATAAAAACCCATTTCTAAATAATAGTTTGTTCCACCACATGTTTCACATGGTGAATTATCAAGAGTTTTTTCCATAATTGTTCTAGTAAATATAACAAAATATTAAATATATACTTAACAGATTGTTATTGGAGGTTATATGGGAGAATCGAATTATAAATGATTATTTATAAAAGTTTTAAGCACAGATTAAGATATTTAACAATTTTTTAAAGGCAATTTTAAATAAGTTATATATGTTTATTTACTGTTCATAACTCAATCAAAGATTAGAAAAATCAAGTTAAACTTATTGAATTATAATTTATAAATAGTTCTCTTTACTGTCACTGTACAATGCTGAATAATAACTGAATTTTTTTCTCTACTGCTTTATTATTTATATTTTTTATTATAATTTTATTTATTATATTTTAAAAAAATCTTAATTATAATTAATAATATATATTATTGAATATATATAATTAAATAAATTTAAGTTAAAATGAGAAACAAGTTTTGATTATGCTGATCTCTAGCGGATCTTTGAAAAATGAATAATTTTAAGGCGGTATTTCAAAACTTTACAGAAAATAATTAAAAAATTTTTTCTTTATATAATATATTAAGAATTATACTTTATATATTAAAATAAATTATTTTTTCTTTGTTTTATTATATATTATATATTATTTCTTTCTATTATTTTTCTTTAGAATCCATTTATAAAGAGAATGGAGAAAATATAAGAAAATGTAGGAGATCCGCATTTCTCAATTTTGAGTAATGGCCCTTTTAAACAATTTTCTGTATTTTTCAAAATAGTCCATATTGGCATCACTAGCAACCTTTTTGCCGAGTATTAAAATTGTTGAAAACTGCGAACGTGCCTCCAAGTTTGTTCTCAAAAAACTTATTTTGAAAAGCGGGCCATATCTCTACAAATATGTAGGCACCAGAATTTCTATCTCTTTCAATATATTGGTGTCGTCAACATGACCATTTACCAGCCGAGGAGATAGACGAGGGAGGTCTCTCCGCAAGTGACTCAAGTTGGTAGAGTCAAGAGATGATCATATTTAATTTCATAGTTTTAGAACCCAAATGTTTTGGAGAATAGCACCTGAAAAACCTCTTTTGAATGGCTTCAATTGAATTTTTAAATGCCTCAGAATGGTCATTCCAAACAAGACAACCAGACTCTATAATAATTCTCACCAAGGATTTAGATAAAGATTTTAATTCATCCTGGTCCTTTATATATCTGGAGATTCTTTTGATTAATACAAGTCTCTTGAGACATGTATTTTTGGAGACTTTGAAATGCAACCTAGATTCTTAAGTCTTACATCTTTCACCACAAGGTGAGAACAGTAATTCATTTCATAATTAAACAGCTTTTCTTCTCCTCGTAAATGAGATCGTCTGACATTTGGAGATGTTTAAATTAAATTTAAAGTTCACCATGAGATAAGGTTGTTAATGCATTTTTCTATATTTTGACAGTCATTACTGCTATCAATGGGTCTAAATTTTTGGATATCGTCAGCAAATATGAGACAGCATAGTTGACAAAGATGGTAAAAAGTAATGGTCCTAAATTGGAGTACTAGGGAACTCCTGAAGGAGAAGAAAATTGCTTCCCAGAAAGGATCTTATCGTAAACCAACACCAATTTCTTGTTAACAAGATAACTTGGGAAGAAATTTAGCAAAGGAAGAGAGAAGCCGTTGCAATTTTGCTAACAGTATCGACTCGATCAAAGGTTTTAAAGAGATCAGTGTATTGTAGCAGCACACAAAAAAGATTTTTTAGGAGCAACTTTTTAATTCCTCTCTTTATTTTGAACAACAATGATAACCATAACAAAAACGGTTGCCATGATAAAAATACAATATATAAATAAAAACAAAAATATTTTGAAATTTTAATAAAATAGATATACGAGTATAATATGCAAACACCTATGTGTATCATCCACCATAGTATACTACATCGACCTGTCCATCTCCATTAACTACATTAATAAGCTTAGAAATAAAATTCATCACATTAGTTGTCACAGATCTTTCAGCCCAAATGTTGAGTAGGTGTGTTACACTTTGATATATATGTTCTAAATTTAATATCTAAAATTTAATCAAATATTTTGGAAATCGTAGATAGAATGCATATAGGTATATAATTCTCAATTTATCCCTAATATCCTTTTTTATAAATACTATCTTCCGTTGTTTAGGAAATGTTTAACAAGATATCATGGTATAAAAAAAAAATTATTTTGCTTTAACTAATATCAAGTTTATTAAGTATCTATACTCATGAAAATAAGCAAGATGAGTTATAGAACTAAATCAGCAGAAAACGTGTGAAGCAAGGCTAGAGATAAAATCCATGGCTTTATAAAATG
>JAAAKE020168401.1:0-11596 GCA_010014785.2 Anisolabis maritima
GTATTTTCCCCAACGTTTGGGCAGTTTTTTCTTCCCGTTCTCTGATATCTGATAATATTGATATCTAACCACTTTCCACTTGATCATTGATTCATGGCCTTCCTTGTTGCTCTATACTTTTCCCCTTGACCCTGAAAGAACTGGGACTGCGCAACAAAGACATACAGACTCATCGTGATGCAATAATCCAATCTCTCCTGTCCTTCCAAACCAGCTAATGAAGGCTCGTTCATATTTGATTCCTTCTCGTAGTCCCCATTTTGTTTTTTATACATTATATTTTTTTGTTTTGAGTTGTTTTCTCCAGGATATTTTTTGGGTTAACAAATTTCATAACAACAGCTTGGAGCTTACAAACTCTATTGTCTCTTATCTATTTTTTTCATGTATTAAAATGAGAGATTTGAATGGGGCTTTGAGGATAGAATGCCTTGAAAGATGACCCAAACTAAATGAGGAATCGGGAGAATGGCGTAAGTTACGTATTAGAGAGCTGCATGAATTTGTAAAAGGGACCAGATATGATTAGGATTAGAACGAACGTTTTTAGGGAATTAGCTGAGAAACCAGTAAGAAAAAAACCCAGGAAAGAGAGTGATGTGATATAATAATGCTAATATCATTTTTTTTTTTTTTTAAAGGTTCAAGAAGAAGAGAGAGAACAAATTCTTTTAAAGAATAATAAAAGAATTCCAAGCCAGGATACAAACCCAACAACAACAACAACAACAACAACAACAACCGTTTCCTCTGGACCCAAATTGAAAGATTATCTCGCTTCAATGAATGCCGCCGTTCTCGGAGGAGGGGCTGGGGGATATCCACCCTCCGTTCGTCCAGCTCCAGTTGGAAGTGAAGCTGCCATTAGTGATACTGATGGCATTTTAGCTTCAAAGTATCCATCGACATCAAATAATTACCAAATGAATTATGCGAATTATCCTTCTTCGTATTATCCAACCTACTCTCAAAATACTCCGACTTGTTATCAAACAGCTGCTGCCACTACAACCACGCCAACAACCGACACTACAGCTCGCCCGAATACTTATAACAATACTCCTAACTATCCGACGTCATCGCAAAATTATTCCAATCAACAAATCCCAGCATCAAATTATTTATATCAAATTCCCCAAGCCGCGGCTGCTGGTCAGAGTACGAATCCATCGTATCAATCCACTGCGCCGATCAGCAATCAATATTCTATCCCGCCACCGACGGATGCTTCTTATCCTGTAAATCAACCAACTTACCCTCAAGCCCAAACACAATCGACTTTGGAGACCACTCAGAATTTCCAAACTCAAACAGCCGGATCTCAAAATTATCAAACATTACCCTCCAATTACTCCTACACTCCTCCTCCTCCTCCTCCTCCTCCGACTACAATCCAATCGGCGAATTATCCGCCACCTTCGGTCACGCAGACTTCATCTTATCCGATCTCTGATAATCAATCGCAATCTTATCAAACACCAACAACATACAACCAAACTTATAACGTTCCTTATAGCCAAACGTATCAAGCACCGCCAGTGACATCAACCTCGACACAAAATTACCACTCTCAAGGGTACGTTTATTCCTATAATCCCTCATATCAAGCCTACCCAGCTACCACCTATTCAACAAATGCCCAGCCCTATCAATCGCCGTTAAATCTAACAACAACTTTTGCTCAGACATTACCAACGACAAACATGTCGACTGCAACGCCTCCTTACAACAACTCGGCATCTTATCCGAATTATTCATCAAACTCCACTCAAGCCGGTAATTATTTGGAGATCTTAACCGATCGAATAGGTTCCAGAATAAAATGTTCTTTTTCAGGGCCGTCAACGCCGTCGCCGTCGCCGGTTCCGTCTCCGAGTAAACAAGCCTATCAAGCGAGTCCCAGTCATCAGCCGACAGCCACCACTCAAACCACGCCTAATCATGGATATATGTATCAGCCAGCTGTTAACTCGACTGCCGAGAATTATCACCAATACCCTTATGGTTATAATATATCCACTCAACAGCCGTACCAGCATTCATGGAGTTCGTATGGCGGTCATCCCGGGTATTCCTTTGACACCAGCACCGGGGAATACCAATACAGCAGTGGCTATTCGGTATGTTTATTTTCCCTCTTTTATGGCCTGAGTGCAAAAAAAAATCTTAGCTTATATTTCTGGAGAAACATTGGGCCAAATTTCATCATAAAAAACAAACTAAGGTAATAAACATACGTCATCACATAAAAAGATGGAGCACTCCCATACCAAAATTGGGGAACGTATTTATTGTATATAGTTTAGAGACTTAAAAAAAAAAAAATATTTAATAATTTATTTTTGAATGTGAAATGGCAAAACTAAGAAACTCTTTGACTGGTTCTCTTCGCATACTTTGTATACTATGATTGATAAAATAAATATATTTATATACCAATTTTTTAATATTTCTTAATTGAAATTTAAATATAGAAAAACATTATTGAGGGAATTAATTTTTTTAAATTTTATTTCAAATAATAAATAATTTATTTATTCAAATATATATATATATTTATAAAATAAACATCTTACATACTCGTATTCCCAGAAGTTTTTTTTGCAAATTTGTTGCCTATTTTTTTTTTCTTTTTTAGAGTCAAGGCTCTTCTGCAATTGGCGGATATCGTCAAGCAGGCATTGCTTTAACAGAAACACTCTCATCCAATGCCAGTGCAAATTCCCCCGCCCCTGGCCAAAATAATGAGGCTGCTTATTATTCTGTGCCATATGGACAACAAAAGCCCCAACAGACATATGTTCAGGCTGGCGCGACTACGCCTGCTACCACACCAAGTAACGGCGGAAATAACGGAAAAACATCATCCGGGGCAAATATCGATTTATTAGCAGGAATTGATTTCAGTCCTCAAACACCTCCTTTAATTCCTCAAACCAAGGTAAGATCTCTTTCTTTTCAATGAAAAATGCGAATTTCGCAGACGATGTTCAATTCAATCATCACTAGTTTTACGCCATCACGAACCTCTCCTCCTCTTTCCTACCCCAAGAGAAAACTTTTGGTAAAGTTGAATAAATTTTTCCGGCAAGCCGGATTCGAGCCCGAGTTGTGTTGCAACTCCTCCTGAAGCGAGCCAACAGTTTGAATTTTGCAATTTTGCAGAGCTCTGGGCAGAATTTCACAAACTCGGCACCTCCATTTAATCTTCTACTCACTTGGTTCTAAATCGGTCACCACTCCATTTCTAGCCTCTTCTATTTTTCTCTGTAATTAAGACATTTTTTCCGAGGGCCGCACTCTCCTTGCATTTCGTTTTAAGCCTGATCTAAACGAATGTTTTGACGTCATGTTAGATTTGTCAAACAAAAGACTTATGGGCAGGAAGGGACTTTGTGCGACATGAAGACGTTATACTTCGCATTTTTCTTCAATTTTGTGACATGTGACAGACGTTCTCGAAGACAGCCAAAATCTGAGTAGTCTAGCCGCATGATTTAATATCGTCAGTCTTTGATCATCATTCAAATTGACGACATACGGAGACAGAACTCTACAGGATTCGCAACGGAAATTTTGAGTTGGATTGGATAGGTAGATATCGCCTCAGATTTCTGCTCTAATAATAGGTTGATTGTATTCTTTGAGGGAATTAATAATATTCTTTGATCATTGTCTGCGAAATCCTCCTTTATTTGATGATTATTAATTTATTTTTTTCCCCTTTTTCATAAACAAATAGCCATTGAAATCGGAACCACCACCTCCAACAACAACAACAACTACAACAAAAGTAGAAAATTCGCCCACTCATTCCAATAAAGCAAGTTATTCAGTAACTACAACGATTCCCCTAACAAACTCAGTACCTTCAGTAGCTACAACAACTTCAGGAAATGAAGCAACAACAACTACAACGCCATCAGGAGTGATTCCTCCGATTTCATTACCGGAATTAATTTCAACAACGACCAACACGGCACCAAAACCGCCACCGGATCCCTATGAAGAACCGGAAGTACTCGACAGACTTGGAAAAGAAATTGATACTTTAGAAAAGTTACTTGAAGTAAGTTTATTTCAATTCTCTCTTTGAAAAGGGGTCAACTCCAATTTTTCAAATTAAACAATCCTAATCGATTAATTATATAAACCAAAATAAAGGTTAAGGTTAAATTGAAAAAGAAAACCGTGAGGTGAATATGAAAAAATTGGAGTTGACCCGAATTCATCATCATGGTGTTCTCGTTTTTCGTCATTCTCATCTCATTGATTTTTAGGGAAGCGAGGTATGCGGCCGTGGAGGCCCATTGGATTTGAAATGGCAAGAAGCCCAAGCCCAGACGGAACGATTAATCGCCAATCGAGGGATATCAGTTGCTCGATGTTATCCAATGAAAAATCGAAGTCCTGATGTCTTGCCTTATGACTGGTCAAGGGTCGAACTTCCCTCAACTAAAGATGACTATATTAATGCATCATTATTAGAGGTAATCATCTAAACAAAGAATATTAATATAAGACGATCAAGAATTAAAAATGCTCGGTTTGTTTTCCAATAAATTGTTTAGGCTTTTTGCAAAGATTATGATACAAAAAATGCGCTAACAAAAAGTTTGATTGCATTTACGCTTTTCGAAAGCAAATTCTGTTATCAGCGTTTCGCTCAACAAACAATGCAATCAAACTTTTTGTTAGCAAGATTTGAAAGTGATAAAAGACCAGATGAGCGTAAATAAAATCTTTTAATAAAAAGGATCCCTCAAAAAAATCCTTAAAATTCTAATTTAAATAATAAAGCTGACCCCAAAATACATCCTCCTTTTCTACAGAAAGTCTGCTGATAACGAAATCTGTATTATACCATATGATATTTCACTCAATCGATAGTAGTTGTTAGTTATCGTTTAAATTAAATTAAAACAGGACATCGGTAAAACACAAAACAATTTATTTCAGAACATTACAAAGAGTAATTTCAATAATCACCTCTTATTTATTATTTATTCTCTTTAAACTAGTCATGTGACGTGCACCACGTGACATAGTTTATAAAACTTTTCTCGAAAATGTAGAAAATATCAATTTCGCAATCTTTGGATTTTTCCCTTAAACTCGTAAATTGAAAAAATGAGGCACTCGCGGGAGTCGAACCCACGTTCTCCTGGGGGGGGGGGAGATTTAACCAAATTTTATCTCTTCTCTCCAGCAATATAAGTCAACTAAAACTCGCAAGAAGTTTATAGGTTCGACTCCCGCACCGCGATTGTCTAATTATTTCAATTTACGAGTTTAAAGTAAATATCCTAAAATCGCGAAATTTATTCATTTTAATTAAAGGCGAGATAACTATTATTTAAGAGCTCAAAGAAATTAAAACCATCTCTTTACATCACTTTATTTGGCCACAATCAACGAGAACAACAATTTATATTCACATTGTTACCTGATTGATTAATTATTGCTTATAAGGTTAGGTTACGTAATATTGTAGTGTGCCTCCGTCCGATGATAAAATAATTAAAATATTACCCTAGGTCGCATTATCCCTTTTTGGCATAAAATTATGTAAAGTAGAGCCTGCGACTGAGCTGGTTTTATTCCTCCGAGCCCTTAAATACTTTGGTTTTGAGTTGTTCTCGTGAAGTTGAAAAATAAAACACAAAGTCGAATCGAAATACAGAAACCGCACCCACTCATCGAGCATCGAAGCTTCACTGAGTCAGAAGTTTTATTGCATGTGAGATATTCATTTTAGATGGAATTTTCTTTTTTAGAGTTTGACTCCTGGAGCTCCTCCTTTAATCTTAACCCAATCGCCAATGGCCGCCACCCTAGCAGATTTTTGGACAATGATTTGGCAACAGCAAGTTGAACTCATCGTATGTCTTGTGGCTGAAACTGAAGTAAGAATGACTCTTTAGATTTTATTATTCTCTTTTTTGCAATAATAAAATTCCAATTTTTTTAGATGGGCAATGAGCCTGCCTATTGGCCTAGAGATAAATCTGATGAATTGAGTGCTGGCAAATGGCGATTAACTTTACAATCTGCAAATGTTCAACGTCATTGGACTGAAAGGATTCTTTCTTTAATGGAAGGTGATACGAGAGCAACGAGAGTCGTTGTGCATTTACAGGTGATTTGCTTTTTCTTTTTTCTTATAGTGAGAAAGTATTGCGATATCAAAAAAATTCGATGGTGAGATTTCAACGGAAATAAGATTGCAAAATTAGCAACATTGTAGTTTGTTGTTCCATTCTAACTTTATGGGATGGATTGGAGATGTATTACAATGCTGCTAATTTAAACTAAACAAGTCTTTAAATGGGATTCGGGCAGGAAAAATATTGGATTTGTTTTATTTTTTTCCTTATTGAATAACAACTTCATAATATCATTTTGAGAATTTCTTTGCTTAAAATTAAGATTCATTCTACATTTCTTGTTATTTATTTTTTCGAGGGGACCTAAAAAAAATTCTGCAGGGGCCCCAGCATATTCGTTACGTTATTGTACAAGTATATAAAAAAAAAATTTGGAATTTAAATGGGGACGCGATTAAACTGATTTAGAAAAACTAAAAACCTGGTTAAAAATCAAGTTGGACGATGCACATAAAATTATTTCGATGCATCTTGCATTTCAGGTTTTTTGACTTTAACTTTGAAATCCTCGTCTGAGAGCCATCGCAAAATCCATTGATTATTTGCGGGACAGTCATATTTTGTTATTCTCAAAACCAAAGATCATTTAGTCCTTGTTTCCTTCCTTTTTTTATAATACCGCCCCCCCCCCTTTTTA
Organism: Anisolabis maritima; assembly: GCA_010014785.2. NCBI lineage: Eukaryota > Metazoa > Arthropoda > Insecta > Dermaptera > Anisolabididae > Anisolabis > Anisolabis maritima. The sequence continues at coordinate 6,805 of JAAAKE020168401.1, forward strand.
TTTTTATCTTTTCCAAAAAGAGATACACATATCTGGGCCACCTTTAGCAGTCCCTGCGCCACCTTTAGATCAACTCTCTCTAACCTCAGTTAAATTTTAAAAAAATCCAATTTAGTGTCCCTCTATCCGACTTGATCAGTATCAAATAGAGTCGTGGCAATATTTTTAAATAATGAACCATTGAGCATGAAAGAAATTGTTTTAAATTTGTGGGATTTAATTATTAATGTTAATAAATAGAAAATAAAAATATTGATTGAATTTAATAATTAAGAAATATATTCCCCCTCCCCCCCCCTCTAAATTTAATTTAATTTTAATTTGCAAAGTTTAATTTTTTATATTTTATTATTAGCAATTAATTAGCTCTGGAGGAAAGTTAAGGCTTAATTCTCCTCTAAAGCTTTTCAATTTTTAAACATTTCCTGATCCCCCCCGCCAGTGGTAATTTGGGGACCCGACTATTTTTACTGAACTCTCACTAATATTCTCTCTAAGGATGCAAAATTTCATTTCGAAATCCCATCGGGAAGTTGCAGTTACGTTGTCTTCTTTTTCAGATGACTGGCGGTTTAAGTATTAACGCAGCTTGGGGCTCCCCGAATATTCTGGCCGAGTTCCTTCAACGCGCTCTTTATTATTACACATCGCAACGAAGCCTCGCCCATCGAGTGTGTGTCCATGGCTGGTCAGAGGAGGGCCGTTCTACCTGCTTTGCCTTGGCAGCTGCTGCGCTCACTGATCTTGCAGCTGGCAGGCCTCTCTTGGACCTGGCAACTGGACTTGCTAAATTGGGCGCCTCACGAAGAGCTCCACCGCCGCAGAGAAGGGACCATTGGCGATTGGCATATAAGATTTTGCTATGCAAAGCGAAAGAATTATTTAACGAAAAGAGAGGTAATTAATTGTGTAATTGATGGCAAATAGTCTGTCTCCATTTCATTGTTCGATTATAAGTACCTGGAGATCGAGCTTTGCTCGGGGTTTTTTTAGGTCATTTGTAAATATAATAGAAACTCCCTAAATATATAGGGGGGCCCAAAAGTCAGTTTTCCAAGACAATGGGAAGAAGACTCTCCTCCAAGGGTGCAGGAATTTATACATTTTTAAAAGGCATATAGGCGTCCAAAATATAAATTTATTAAACAATTTTTTCACCTAACCTACATTCTGGCCTTCTTCAGAGGTTTAAAAAGAACTAATTTATTTGATTTGGATTTGTTTTTTGATAATGGATCTTATCTATTTAGAAATACAAAATAAATTTTTAAATTTATAAAAATGGAAATAAGCTGGATTGTTGTGTGACTCTGCTCCATCGAAAGCAACCGTTAGTTTGCTGAGTTTAAACGTGGCCATACAAACACCGATGATGCTGAACCCTCTCGTCGTCTGAATTCGGCAGCTATTCCAGAAAACATAAAAAAAAATGCACAAAATCGTTTGGAAGACCGTAAAGTGAACATGGATCCACCACTACACTCCGGAATCCAATCGTCAGTCAGCTGAGGGACAGGCGACCACCGGTAAGGTTTTGGGATTTTATTCGTCGACTATCTTGAAAAAGGAAAGACCATCAACAGCGAATATTACATAACATTATTGGTGCTCAGCATTGAAGGAAGAAATTGCGAAAAAACGGCCCCAAATGCAAAAGAAAAAGAAAAAAGTGCTCTTTCACCAATACAATGCACCGTGTCACATGTCGTTGGCTATGATGGCAAAATTGCACAAATTAGAGTTTGAATTGCTTCAGCAACCACCGTATCCTGATCCGCTGGCTCCCAGCGACTACTACCTGTTCGCAGACCTCAAAAAAATATTCCAGGGAAAGAGATTTGCGTCAAATGCTCAAGTCCTCGCCTATTTTGAGTCCAGAAATGTTAGAGAAGTGAATAAAGTCGAATTTTGCAAAAAAATGTTATTTTTAGTAGTTAGCATCGGAACTTATTGAGGGATGTGTTAGATGAGTTCTTTACTTACTGGATTTATAAAAGTGAGCAATGGCATAGGCGCTTAGAAACAATGCGAAGGGGCGGAGCGGCGGCTTCTTTCTTTCTGTGGCTAATAAATCTCTTATAAAAAGAGTTTTTTCTTTGACTCACTGCCGTTTCCTGCATTTGACATTTTTTATATATATTTCTGGAATAGATGGGATTTGGTGTGTGTGTGTGTGAATCGGAAGAAGGAGAAGTTCAGCCAAAAGAAGCCTTTATTCAGGGACGTTCCGAGATAAATCTTCTCCTCAGTCCAAAAGAATCAAATATTTGCATAAAGTTAGTCCCTGGACATTATTGTTACAATGAATATTTCTCAAAGTGGATTTTAAGAGAAGAGAGTATCAAAATGGCAACGAAAAAGTTACTGATTCTCTCCACTTGGTTACATGTGACCACTGGTCATTATAGGTGATGTCAAATGCAGGAAACGGCATGGGTACGGTGAGTCAAAGAAAAAATCTTTTTATACGATCTAAAAGATTTATTAGCCATAGAAAGAAAGAAGCCGCCGCTCCGCCCCTTCGCATTGTTTCTAAGCACCTATGCCTATAAACCCTGTAAGTAAAGAACTCATATATAATCTGATCTCTAAAAATCTCTAAAAATAAAAGTTTTTTGTTGTATTTCCAGCAGATTTTTTTTCTTATTCTTCTTCAACTTCCTTTTAAATTACATTTTGGAAATTTTGACCTAAAGATGTTTTGTCTTTTGTCAAATAAGTAAACATGACTCGATCATCGCTGGTGTTGGCTAGCAAGAGACTCGATGTAATTATTTCTTTTTCTTAGGTGGAGCTATCTTAGTGGATGGTCAAGAATTGAGTTCTACTGATCTGCTGAGCGGCGGCGGAGGCGCAGAGGCTGCAGCTAGAAGAACGCATAGCCGGGACAGTAGTCTAGGCGGAGGGGCCGAAACCACAGCAGCGACCATCGACCCTCTCAGCCAAATTGATCCTCTCTGGCCTTTGAAAAGGCTCTCATAAAAAGGAAAGAAGATATCATAGTAAAATCTCTCTCTAGGTATACATTCCAAAATTCTTGTCTATTCCATTCTTTTTATTTCCTTTTTATCATCATTGACTGAAAAACAAACAAAAAAGTTGTAATTTGGAGAGAGCAGGGTCATTTTTTAATATATATCTTATTACGTATATATATTGCTTCTGTTAAAAGTAGACTCTCCATATAAGCGAGGGATAAATTTACGATATTTAAAGAAGGATACAAGAGAGAAGAAGGTCCATCATCATCAGGCTAAATATTTTATTAACGTTAAAAAGAGAGAGAGAGAGAGAGAAGGAATTTTAAAGATTAAAAAAAAACTAATGGTATATATATTTCGAGGGTATTCTTATTCAACAAAGGGGGAGGGGGGGGGGAGGCAGTGGCAGCAATCAAAGTAATTTGGAGAGAGCTCAAGAGTTTGATGTTATGTTTTGGTGAAGTCTCATATCGCTTTCATCTGGGATCAGCACCGTTAGAGAGATTAATATTTTAAAAAATAATCAGTCAGGCCCTGGGGGGTTAAATAGTCCCTATTAAAGTTTAATTTGATATAATATTAAATGCCAAGCCAGTGGGCCTGGCCTGAGAGAAGAACAATCCCACCAAAATTGTTGAGGTTAAGTAAGGCCAAGCAGTGCTGACGCACGGATGGGTGGCCCCCAAGGAATAAAGAAGACATCGATATTTGAATATTTCAAAACATACATAGAGAATATTTGCAATCTTTAATTGGACATAAAATTTCTAAGAGCTTTTAAAATTTTATTTTGCCCTCTCCCTTGATGCAGAGCTAAAGATCCGCTTCCCGTCCTGAGCGACAAAATATATTGACTACCAATTAGTATAAATAAATTAGGACTGAGTCTAAATGGCCTCAGATGCTGAAAAAGACTTAAAAAAAAATGAAAAAAATATTTTTTACTTTCCCTTACCTTTCTTTATAAATGAAATATAGAGTGAGAAAGTATTGCGATCGCATTGATGCTGAGATTTCAACGGAAATAGACTTTTTAAGGTCCCCTGAGTCTCGCAAAATGGTCTGTTTGTCTGTATGGCTCTGACAGGCATTGGTTTTTTTTTAAATTATGAATCTAATAATTCGATATCTGATAACCCCGAAATATTTATTAATATAAAATTTCAGAAGTATTTGAGAAAAGTTTCTAAGGTAAGGGTTCTCCACTGATGACGACTGTTTTTCTCTTTTTAGTGGGGGGGGGTAACATATCCCTAAATGTTCTAGATTTCGTGTAAATGGAGGGTTTACTCACCATACTTTAATGCATAGGTAGAGCAGCGGTCCTTCACCCCCCCGGAGGTTCGTGAAGGTTAAAAACCGCTGGGGTAGAGGATTTAAACAATAGTTTGTTTTTGTTTTTGTTTTCAATTAACCGCATAAGTTCATTTTATAAACTTTTAGTAATATAATTGTAAATTTCTATGAATAGACAAAAATAATATTTATTATATTAAAAATATTTATTTATTTATTTTTATCCATTTATAATATTTTTCAGAATATCTCAAGAGAATATTATTATTATTATTATTCAAGAACTAATTCAGAAGCAAAAAAGTTTTCGTTCGTATCTTTAAATGTAAATAAAAAAATAAATTTTTTTTTAAACGAATAATTGCTCTAAAAAAAAAAAGAAATTTTTTTTGTTTTAAGCTAAACATTCCTTCCTGGGCACGAACCTTTCAGTCTGTTTTTTAATTTCTCTTACCTAATATATGTGATCGCGAAAAAAAATTGATCTTGAGATTTAAACGGAAATACACGTTTTG
>JAAAKE020168412.1:0-11596 GCA_010014785.2 Anisolabis maritima
CACACAGACATAACATTTTACGAGACTAGTTTTTTAGACTCAGGGTTCAAAAATATTGACAATTCAATTCCGTTGAAATCTTGGCATCGCAATACTTCCTCACTATATATTACCTATATAAGTAAGAGAAATTAATAATTCATATATAATTATTTTCTTTTAATATGGATATCAAATAAATATAAAATTTGATATTATTAAAAAGTAAGGTGGCCGAATTTTATTGCCGGCGAGTGTATAAAATTCTCTCTATTAATCACTGTGAACAAGTATCGTTTGGAGAAATTTTTATAACTTTTATACTCTACTAACTATAACTAAGATCTATAAAATTTTTTCAAGTTTTTTTTGGCATCTGAATTCATTTCATATTCAAAGTAATTGATATCCAATATAATTTAAGTAATTGAAGTGAACTGTAGAAGCAAGAGCTCTACCTCCTTTAAGTGAAAGGAGTTTCAATTAAATGTCGATGATTAAAACAATTTTGTTTATGGGTAATTTATTGCTAAAATTTATAATAGTTAGAGACATTTTAATTTTTAAATATTATTTCGGCAATTTATTTTGGCAGAAGAAAGTTATTTGCCGAAAAACTAAAAAAAAAACTTTCCATCCTTGTCGATCTTAGACCCTGATGAAGAGTCATGATTGGAATGATCATGGGCAAAAGCTTTATTTTTAATTAATAAAATTTTAATTCTTAGACCAACCCCACCGGGAGCCGAGAGGAAAGAAGTATTGAATTGTCAATATTGATATTCCAAAGGAGATGAGTTCGGTTTCCAGGCAATCCGATGATCCATTTAAGAAAATGATTTCGATATTGATTTAACATTTAAAGAATATTAAGTGATATAAATAAATATGCCTAGATAAGTAGCATTTTAATTAATTAATATTATATATATATATCTATATGGCTCAGGATGCCCAAAAAGACTAAAAAAATTTAATACCAAAGACCAAATTCTCCTCCATAAAATAAAAAATAAATTTTTTGATTGCAATATACAAAAATATGTTAAAAAAAAGTAATAAATTTTATGGGTTAAAAAACTGTTAATAGAAATCCTCTCAAATATTGATTATATGCCAAAATTTTTATGATCTTTTCACACGGATCATTATCAATGATATAAACTACAAAAATTATTTATAGTATATTTTTTTAAATATTCAATTATTTTAAATAATATATTTACAATTCGAATGAAATATTTTAACGATATCTAATTACGAGGAATATATAAACCAATCAAATCCTTTTCATAGCCTCAACCATGTTAAATCAATATCGAAATCATTTTGCGGGGTCAGTTGGATGGGCCGCAAAATTATTATATGATACTAATATAATAAGAGTAATATATTTCTAGGGTCAATATTTTTTTTAATAATTACTAAAAAGTTTTAATTTATAATTACATTTCACTAATTATTAATTTATTATATTTATAGTCCTCCGAATGACCATTTTGGACTTATATATACTATAACTTATATTAACCCATAAAATTTATTACTTTTTTTAAACCTATTTTTGTATATTTCACTTTCAATCAAAAAATTTATTTTTTATTTTATGGAGGAGAATTTGGTCTTTGGTATTAAATTTTTTTAGTCTTTTTGGGCATCTTGAGCCATATATATATTATTAATATTATATGGTTATTAATAGCAGTAGGATAATTAAAAATATTATTGACTAAAGACGAATTTCTCCACAGAGCCACCCATCCGAGATTTAGCCTGCTTAAATTAAGAAATCTTAGTGCTTGCATTCTTAATTCAAGACTGCTGGATTAAATTTTATTTAGGCTATAATATAGCAATATTATGCTTCGTGCTCTATGCTTTAAAGGTCAGTAAATGTGTGAAGACAGGAAGTCAGCCAGTAGGGTAGCCTCTATCAAAATAAAATTCTCAAAATATGAAACGATTCGGCTTTAATTAAGTAATTCAACCCTCAGTCTCTAAAGTTGAAATGAGCACCAATAATTAATAATTAACAGAAATTTTATAAAATAAATATAAAATTATAACTTACAGTGTTAATGAATTAAATAATGAGTTGCAAATAGAGTTGTTGTATATTTTAATGTATAAAAATATATAAAATATACAATGTATATTAGGACACCAGTGTTCATATGGCGAAGTCTTCAGAATATATAAATATTTTTATTTAATTACAAGTACATAAAATAAATTTTAGAAATCAACGAACACGATGTGATCGCTGACCCTTAATATTATTATACGTATATAAAAAGCCGAAATCTTATTAACTAAATCATTTAATTGACCCCAAATAATTATTAATATTTCTCCCAATAAATGCCTCGTCAGAAAGAGAATAAATTATCGTTACAAAGCATTTAAGCGTTTAATTTTGTATACAAAACGGCAATGAGGGAAATAATTGACAAATCTTCCGCTGTCAGATGACTTTGTATAAAGGTCAAACGAAAGAGTGAGTGCCACCAGGATTTTTTTTTAATCTCTTCGGCATATAAGGTCATTAAACAATTACAAATTTATTTTAATAACGATTCGTATTATCCAGGGATATTTATTTACATCAATTGTTACCCAATTGATTTAAATAAATTTTCATCACCACCAGGATATTTAACGACTAAAAGCCGGAGGAAAGATATTATTTTCTATTTTGGTTTAAATAATATAAGTCAAATATGTATGAAAAAAATGGAATTTTTCCAAGATGGTCGGAATACCATTTTTTGAACAACCGAAATAGAGTCATCAATTGAAGATAAATTTAAATATATTATATTTATTTCAGCAAAGTTTTTTCGTTTTTGAGAAATCTTCTTCACACACACACACACACACACACAAACCGAGATCCATTTTTTTAGACCCAGAAACCTTTCTGTTGAAATCTCGACATAGATTTTTTGCGATCGCAATACTTTCCCATTATATATTTCATATACGAGTATAGGTAAGAGAAAGTAAAAATTTACTTTCACTTACTTTCTTGTAGTTATTTATATAATAACAATTTAAACATTGAAGTTGGTAAATTAGCGCCAGTTATTTTGTTAAAGATATTATATTGCTCTTATTGTCTAATCAAAAAGTTAAAAGCCCTTTAGTTCATTTTGAAAACAGGCTTAATTTAATAAATATTTTAATTTGTGTAACTTCATCTAATAATGCACTGGCAGTACGTTTATTTTAGTGATTAAATCTGAATATTAAGATTTTACTTGAAATTTAATAGCTCAAGTAAAACTTTGCTTATTTTAATTATTAATTAAACCTGTAATTAAGTTTATCAATCCGGGCCGCTTGTCCTATGTATAGATAACCCCAAGGGTCAATATATTCAACATATATTAAAACATATTACAATTTTAAATTAATTCAATTTCGTTGGCTTATCCATCAAGGGGGGGGACCGGATGCCACCCGGAAATCCGAGCTTCACTCAAGATCCGCCCTCATTGCAATTTACGGGGCACCCGAGAGAGTTGGACGAAGGCACGCAAAAAGTACTCGCCATTCAAATTTGGCCAGATCAGTTGTTTCGATTATGAAGGGGGGCTGAAAGAGGCTCCTGAATCGACGAAAACCCTTTCGAAAGCTGTTCTGGTGGAAGGACAGAAGGGGGCAATTTAAATGGAAATCATTGACATTGCTCTAAATGTCAGCACTGTTTTGCTCTTCAAAACAAAATAAAACACAAATTGTATCACACCAATATGTGAAAATATATGCTATAATTTTTATTATACACAGTGCAGCATTACACCTAGCTTATTATAACTTTATCAGATACTGTGCCTTGGTTCAGAGGTACTGGTCTCGCCTCATGTACCAAACGACAGTGGCTCGCTTCCCAAACGACAAAAATTTATTTAATTTATATTAGAGCCAAGTGATTTAAATAAATATGTACAGAGTCTAAATGGCCTCAAATGCCGAAAGATTGAAAAAAATTAATGAATTGTATGTCTTGATAATATCTCTTTAGTCACATGTACCATAGAGTGAGTAATATGTTGCTTTTACTCAAGCCAATAACTTCCCTGGGTTTCCGTTTCCAGTTATAGATTTAGTTTTTGAGATGATATGACCTAGGATGCTTCTATCTTAACTACTCGATGAAGACTGGACTGTTTTTAAAGTAAATTAAACGAGATCCGAATGGCATAAGTGAGCAGATACCTTTCGCTACTCCCCCCTCCCCCTCCCCCCCAAAAAAAAAGACCAAATGAAAATAAAAATAAAGTAAGTATGGGAAAAAATTAAAATACAATTTTGAAGAAAAAAGAAGATTATGATCTCAAAATCATAATTAAAAAAATATTTATCTCCCCTCCCCCACTCTTCTAAAAATTCTCCTGAACAATATACTCCAATAAATGAAGTTTTGGAAGTATTTTTTTTTTTTTTAATTCCATCATTTATTTGTTTTTTCCTGAGTATGAAATTTTATACATTTGTTCTAAGTATGAGATTAAGTAAGAAGGTGTGCAAATACTAGTATAACGAAATAAAACAATTTTATATGAGAATCAAAGTCAAAGTTTCGAGAGAAAATGGGAATGACAAAGTAGGGGATGAAGTCGTCAAAGGAAAAGGCGACACATTTCAGGGTGAGTCGAAGTTAATGAAGCAGAGGGGAGAGACTAATAGGGTGCACTTTACTTCCAGGTGCTAAGTAAATGCAAAGGAGTGGGAGTAAACGAAAAGAAATCTCTCAACTCAAACTCAATCTCCTTCCCCTCCCTCTCTCTCTCTCTCATGAGGGTTTGCAAAATCCTCGGAGACTTTCAAGCAAATGACACCAACAAATTTTCTTTCCTCTTGAGTCCTGTCTTTTCAAAAAAATAATTAAAAAAAAAAAAAATATTACCAATTAATATTATTTAGAGTAATTTAATATAGTGAACTTATAAAAAGGAATGAGCGTTTTATTTAGATTAAAAATAGCAGTTTTTGTCAAAGAGGAATCCCAAAATAAAAAAAATTGAAAAAAAAAATGACAGAAAAATGAGGTGAAAAATTACTAAAAAAAAAAAAAAATAAAAGATTGAAAGAAATTTTGTACAACAAAAAAGATCAAAGAATCTGAATAAAGAAAAAAAATCTGTCTTTTCCAAAGAAAATGCCTGGCCACCTCATTGGTTTAATGACAAAAAATTTTCATATGCTTTTAAAAATGAAGGGGTGAAGTATTATTTTCACCTTTTTATTTTATCTATGTGTTGAATGAAGGAGGTGTGAAGAACAATGTGTGTGTGTGTGTGTGTGCAGGTCTTTCCCAATGAGAAGAGGCCTAGAAATAATGTGTGAATGCATTATATTTATAAGATTTTTTATTTTAGAGCTTTTCCTCATCATAAGCGAGAAATGAATATAAAATTTTCTAATTAAAATTGTATAATTTCTTTAAAATATTGTTATAAATTTTCAATAACAATTCTCTTATTCACTTTTTTATTAAATTGCTAATAATTATTTATAGAAAGTAAAAGATGAAAATTTTCATCTAATTCGCATATATTTTCGCAATTTTTTCTCCCCTCTATTATTATTCAATTTGGTTGATCAATCGTGAGATTTTGTCCCTCTAATCTCATTTGATTTTAATTTTATTTTTCTATTTTACATTTTTTTCACGTGCTCGATGGTTATTTTGATAAGGAAAATAAACAAATGGGAAAGCGAGGAAGTGTGATTGGCTTACAATCCTGACCTGGCCTGATACACACAGAGCCATTCCTTAGATAAATAATTCGTAATATTTTGATAAGAACAATGAACAGAATGAATTTCCGCTGCTCAGTTTAATATCTTCTTTTGAAAGCTTTTAAAATAGTAGCCATGAAAGGAATTTTGCTTTGAGTTTATCAAAAAAAAAAAACCCTGCTGGCAGGAAATTACTCTGCCGAAAAAAAAATTAGAAGAAATAAAAAATCGTAGAATTTCTTAATAATAGGAAAGAATATGCCACGAAAAAAAAATTAATTGGCACGTAATAATCTAATAATACCATTACAGTGTGAGATGTGTTAGTGCAGGGCTCTTCAAACTTTTTTCATCGCGACACCCTTTCAAATTTTTTTTGCGGACCCTTTAATCAATTAAAACTAAAAAAATTTTCTAAATGGTTTGAAAATATTACTCAAGTAATCTGCTCAAAACAAATCTAATCCTCTTGCAACCGTCTTGCGATGAGGACCCCCACTTTGAAGAGACCTTAGAAAAAAAGGCAAAGATAATCCGGGACGGAACGTCACCTAACTATGTTAGCTTGTTTTTACTTTTGTTTCAAAATGAATTGCAAAAATGTTTTGTATGCTGGAAGATAGGCAATTCAATTCACTAATAATCATTCCAGAGCTCCTCTGCATGTGCCGTTGTTAAATTGGAAATTAACATCTACTCATGTTAGGTCCACTGAAGAGGAGCTCTGGAATGATTAATGAAAAATTTATTGATGTGGTCATTTTATTTTGCGAACCCCTTAATGAAATTAACATAGGAATTTAACAAAATATTTTTCTAAATTAAGTCTATCTAGTAAACAAAAAGGAACGAATTTATTCACCCTAGGCTCAAACACGAATTCTGAGGGGAAGGAGACCACATCCTAATAACTGGTCATTTTTACTGGTAACTAAGTAAATCACTGATTAAATAAATAAATAAAAATAAATTCTGAATATTGAATAATGTGGGTTTGTTTTGAAAAACTAAATTCTTTTTTTTTATGAAAATATACTAATTTGGATGGGATGAAACCTGAAAAAATAAACTTTTTTTGCAACTCACACCAACTCCAATTGGAGGAGCCAGTAAAAGAGTATAGCCTGGAGTTGGTGAAGGATGCTCCCCCAATTGGAGTTGGTGTGAGTTGCAAAAAAAAGTTTATTTTTCAGGTTTCATCCCATCCAAATTAGTATATTTTCATAAAAAAAAAGAATTTAGTTTTTCAAAACAAACCCGCATTATTCAATATTCAGAATTTATTTTTATTTATTTATTTAATCAAAAATCCATTAGTGGATTGATCGTTTGGGTTGTCTACCTGCCAGAAGCAAAAACGAAGAAATTTATGGATTAATATAAATACTTAATAAATTCGTATATTTAAATGATATAGGCAAATTTTTTGTAATTAGAATTGGAAGTTCTAGATCTTTGCATCCCTCGAAGAATAAAAGCTCCTAATTAAAATAAAGTTTATTAATGAATATAATAATTAATTAATTATAAACTTTTTTTTTTTTTTTTTGTTAAACCTCAGCATCTGAGGCCATTTAGACTCCGTCTTTATTTATTGAAATTAATTGGTAGCCTATACAATTTAAATGAATTTTTGTTGCTTGGGACGGGAAGCGAACTACGGACCTTTGGTACATGAGGCGAGAACTCTACCTCTGCTCCAAGGGACGGGGCAAAATTGCTTTAAATAGAATTTTGGACACTAGCCAGGATTTAGAAGATCAGGGAAGTAATGTGAGCAAAATAATTTGCATCCCTTCAAAATAATCCCTCTGAAAAAATTTTCCTAATATGACCCCCATAAAGTAAGAGGAATAAAATTTGACAAATTTTATAGGTAAACTCTTGTCCCTTTAATCAGAAGGAACTTGCTTCATGATCTAAGGGTCAATGGTTCGTTTACCGACTTGAGCGATAAAAAGTTGAATTATATTGACTTTCTATTAAATTTATATTTAAATAAATAAGAATTAAATGGCCTCAGGTGTTGAAAAAGTTTAAGCATAAAATAATGTGTTTATGTGTATATAAGGATTATAAAATGTTAAAGAATTAGTACATTTATAAAAAAAAACAAAAAAAAAAAAAACGAGGGTGATATGTAATAAAAAGCTTAGAGGAAATTATGTTTTTAGGAGATAGTAAAATCTATTTCCTAAATATTTCAAGAAATGCATTCGCAGACAATTGACAAAAAATGTGTTTTTGGTTGAGACCTTCTACTTTAAAAGGATATGTTATAAATTGACATCAACTTGCTTTAAAGAGAGTACGAGTATATGTGCATGTGTGTGTGTGTGTGAGAGAGAGACTTTCAAAGTGCGGAATTCGCTCTTCCTTAAAATATTATGATTTTCATTTTTCATTCGCTCAAGCTCTCGTCTCTCTTGGCGTCACGTCGTCGTCATAGTCGACGTCGTTTTACTAGCATCGATAGTACTATATGATCCCCCACGGCTTGTTCCATTAACGGGATAGTTTTCCCCCTTCTTCAATATGCCATTATCCGAATTCCTCCTCTTCGCATTTTCTCTGGCCTTTCAGTCCAGCCATTCCGGATCCAGTTGACGGACAGTCGGAAATTGCAAATGTCTTGGCTTTCTCTTAAGTATTCGTATAAAAGGAAAGAATTCCATTCATTCTTGATGATTGTATTTTCGCTAGAATTTATAAATAGAAAATACTCTAGGAGCTAGTTGCTATTTTTAATAATCTAAATTACAAAAAAAAGTTTCATTAACCTAAAATACCTTTTTAAAAATCATAAATCTTAAAAAATAATAATAAAGTAAGAAAGAAACTGGGATTCACAAGTAATAAAAAATAAACTGCAAAAAAAAAAAATTAAACAAAATTCCAGAAAAGAAAAAAGAAAGTAATAGAGATTTCAACATCAAAGGGCCTTTATGAAATTTTATAATTAAGCTTCAGACAGAAACCATTAGGCAGACCTAAATAAAATTTTTTTTCGAGTTTTAAATAGTTTCCTTTGTGCCAACTGAAGAAATCTTGCAAAGAGTAAAATTAGTAAGATGAGGAAATCTATGAAAAAAAAAATTAACCCAAACCCTTCGCCCTTTTTTAAAACCTCCATTAGCGGATATATATAATTCACAGATAAAGAATGTGAGAGATTATTGTTTGTATTGCAATATTCAATATTAATTTTCAGATTTTTGGAAAAAATTACAAACGGAAAGTAAATGGAAATTCCAGTATTTTTTGGCATCTAGAGTCATATTTATTAAAATAAATTTGAAATCAAAATTATTTTTAAATAACTTATCACTCAGGACAGGAAGCGACTATTAGATCATGAAGAAAGAGCTTTACTTCTGCTCTGAGGATAAGGGATATCTTATTTTAATATTCTCTTCATGCTCTCAGGGACTTTCAGCAATGAACTTCCTGGGGCTTCCCGTTTCCTCTTCCAGGATTTATTGTTGATGGAGTTGGATAAATTTTTGCAATGAGGTGGATTTGAGTCCGAGTTCCTTTCTAGTTAGGATTCTAAGCTTAAATGTTTTATCTCTTGACTAATCGTCGTCTGTCTTTTTTAATTTTACTCTTCGTATCAAAAATCAAGCAAACACTCTAGAAGCAGAGATTTAGACCTTAAATAAATCATAAATAAATTTTAAATATTATTGTTAATAAAAAATTTTTTTTTTTTTATTACTTTTTTGTAAAATTATATTTATTTGCAATCTTGCAAATGATGTGTATTATCCATATATATTATATAATAGATTTAGGTATATGGTATGTATAAATCGGTTCGTTTTTGCTTTTTGGAAGATAGGCAACTCCTCCAATGGATTTTTTGATTAATTATTCCAGAGCAAACCGATGAGCTTTTAATTAAGTGATATTTAACAATTGCTTATGTCTAGAACAATTAAATGGAAAATTGAAAAGTGAGTTAGTCATGTGAGTTGATTATTTTTCAGTAAACAAACATGAACCTTTGGCAGTAAGTAGAACAAATTTCACTTACCTTTTAGTTTATTAAATTTTTATACTATATACCGAATTTTTCATGTATAAGACGCACTTTGTTTCGAAAAATTTGGAGTCTAAAAACAGGGAGCGTCTTATACAATGATAGTAGTTTTTTACTCTACTGAAGAACTGCACCAAAAAAAAATATTAAAAATAATAATTATTTAAAAAAATACATTTAAATTTTTATTTTCGCTTTCTTGAAGAACTATGCTCAAAAAAATATTGAAATAAAAAAAAAAAAAAGTTTTTTTAACTATATTTTTACAGAAAAAAAGTTCATTTATTTTAAGAATAAAAATGGCTATTTAATTTAATTTAAAAAAATTAATATTTTTTATTTGATTATTCAATATTTTAAATTGTTTTTCAAATTTAGGAGTATCATAATCTTATAACGTCTTATACATGAGAAAATACGTTATTTTTAAAAGTTTTTAGAATTGTTAATAACAATTTTTATAAATAAAAAAGAAAAAAAGCAAACGGCTTGAAGTATCATTATTTATTTTTCCTCTGTCTCCTCTTTATTTTCTTATAATAAATTTAGAAATACCATTGAGAAAATTCATATCAATTTAATGAAAATGGATAGATAAGTTAACCTGGCTTGTTGACGAGAAAGAAGACTATCATTTTCAATTGAATGGAAGGGGAAAAAGTCAGGGAAGAGTTTCTGGGCGATGAACAGGAAGAGGGGCCAGGAAAGAAAGAGAAGTTTGCGAAGTGGAGTTGATGAAACCTCCTCCAAGCTCCAATCCCCGAGCAACAACACGGTTTTCCACAAGACTGAATTGGAGCCGATCAGGCGCCCCGAGAAAAAAATAAAAGGAAAAAATATCGGACATCCCGGGTGATAAGGGGATAACCCTTACCCACCTAAAATAAAATCCATTCACTCCCCACTTTCCAGAACACAAAAGGAAATTTACGTACACAACTGACCGAACAACAAATCAATAGCTCAAACAAACGTTCCAACATTCTAGAGCAAACAAGTCTAGTTAGATGTTTGCTACGTTTTTTTCTTTTTTTTGAAATTCTTTTCCCTTCAGTTTAGTTTTTATTATCAATTTTATTTTCCTTTGAAAAGATAGAAATTGTTTTGGTAAATTAGACGTCAATTCCTTATTATCTATCAGAGCAGAGCACTTTCATTTAATGCCTAAAGGAAAAAATATCTGAAGGCTTATTAAAATATCAAAAGACTCAATTATTTTTTCCAAACAAGATATTTTTATCGCATTTAAAAAACAAAAATTCCTTTTATATATATATATATATATAGTGCGCTTATAACTATAACTATAGCCGATATAACTACAAAGATATCTACCCCAAGGTTTTGCACTTAATGCGTTGATCTAAATCTTTTTTGTATCAAATGAATGACATATGAAAGCTCTGATCAAGACAAAAATATTTATCGAAATGTTGTCTTAATAAGTGAATTAATTAGTCACAATTTTGAAGAAAAGAAAAAAAAGTTTGCAGCACGTTTTTTATATACATATAATTTTTTTTTTTTTTTAAATTGATATAATAAAAATACAGTCTCTCACAGATGTATTAAGGAAATAGATGAGATGTACATGTTTTTAGATTCATTCAGAAAGATGAAAATGTGTGAACCGCAGTGAGACTTCTTTTAAATTAAAAGACTCTAATTTTTAATATGTCTTGGATTTTATTTATTTTTCTTATAAGTTTTGTATGTGCAGGAAAGAAATTTATTTATATTATATTGGCTACCAATTAATATAAATAAGGACAGAGTCTAAATGGCCTCAGATGCCGAAAAAGACTTAAAAAAAGACCAGGTGTTAAT
>JAAAKE020168434.1:0-11593 GCA_010014785.2 Anisolabis maritima
AATCCTCCCCGCCCGGGATGCGAACACCGATCTCCTGTGCAGAACGGCAACACCCTACCGACTACTCCACAGAGCCCTTAAAATGACCACAATCTTTCACAAAAATATAATTAATTAATTTTGGCATAACAATTGTGGGAATTATGATATTAATTTCATTGAAACGGATTGTGAAATTAATTAATAATTTCTAATTCATTCTCTCTGATTGCAAAACATTAACTCCAACATTAGGTATGTCCTTTGGTGCAGAGGTAGTGGTCTGGTTTCATGAACCAAAGGTCAATGGTTCGCTTTCCGTCCTGAACGACAAAAATTTATTTAAATTATATTGACTATCAATTAATTTAAATAATTAAGGACGGAGTCTAAATGACCTCAGATGCCGAAAAAAACTCCAATACTAGTTTATGGGTTTTTTTTCCTCTGTAGAGAATTTCCTGAAGGGTGGGTAGAAAACAAAAATTATAAAAATTTATTATTTCATAAAATATTTTAACTTTAATTAAATCTCATTTTACCATTTTTATACTCTTTTAAATTTATTATTTAATTAAAATTTAAAATAACCTATTTTAAAATAATTCGCATTCAAGAAATAATTTTAGAATTTTTCCAAAGACTAACTCAATGGGGATAGTAAAAAATCAGAGATATTTAGACCATGCCTACTCGATTTGTTAATATTATTATGGATTTTGTTTTATTAGGATAACCTTAAAATTCTTGACAAGTTTAGAAATTGTTTTTTTTTTTTTTTTTTTGTTTCGTTATTACACCTGGGAGTTTTTGAGTAAAGAAAGAAAGAAGGAGCAAAACAAAAAAAAGGATTCTTTCTTTCTCTTTATTTTTTTTTTTTTTTTATTTATTTTTTTTTTTTTGGGAGAGAGGAGTACAAAGGAGTAAGTAAAATACACTAATTGGGTTGTAGCTTTAAGCTACAATCAAGAAGCCCTTTAGAAAAAAAAAGAGATGAAGGAAATTCAAGAAAACGAAAGGAGAGGGAGAGAGAAAAACAAAAGAAATTTTAAATTGAGTGTACTGCCAGAGAGGAGAAAATAGTTAACTTTTAGATATATGTCCTACGTATCGTTAGGTGGGAATTTTATTTTTAACAAGAATTTCATTCAAAAACTATCTATGAAAAATAAATCGGGAGAGGTCTACCCTCGACTTTCTCGTATATACATAAATAGGGAAAGTAATTTAGTTCAACTAAATATATACATATAAATTATATCCGTTTTATTTGACTCGTTTCTGCGAAATCATATTTCAGTTATCACTGTTTTTAGAAAAACGCTTCAGGTAAAGTACCATTTCTGGTTACCAAAAATACCCCAAAAATTGTTAGAGATCTATGATTTTTCTGGAATGTATGTATGTAAAATTTGGTTGTTCTACCTTAAAGCGTGCCCGAGTATCGCGTTAACGAACATACTCACAGAAAGACAGACATATTTTGAAAAATGGTATTTTAGGCCACAGGGAAGAATGAAAACCTCGAGATCGAATATTTGGACGATTACAATACTTGTCCTATACTAAGTATGCAAGAAAGTAAAAAACACTCAATTTGTAAAGTGAAATTAGAACTTGAAGCGTTCCTGTAGTGTGCATAAAAACTAATTATATTTTTGCCTACTAGGTGGCGTTGAAGATCTTTTTTTCCAATCAGAAATAAAAACTAACTTTTGCATATTTACAAATATTTAATATTCCGTGTTTTGATTAGAAAATAACATCAAGTGGAAAAAATTTCGGATTTAAATTTAATTTTTTTTTCTTCTTGCCTGTTCCTCTCTCTCTCTCCCGCCCTCTTTTTTTCCTAGTTATTGATGCGTAAAGAGAGAGAGAGAGAGGATCATTTCCATGAGCAACCGATTCGCGTTGTCAAGGGCTCGATAAAAAGCCTTCAGGGCAATATGCAGACTTTTTTTAGGAAGAGGGGGGGTCGCTGTCACACAGGGATGTATGCATATGTGGATATGGAGAGATTGCCTGGGGCGGCACGTGACTCTCTCCCCCCTCTCTCTCTCAAACCCCAGGCCTCAAAGGGTGGCTGGCTGCTGCCTGGACCAGAACGCAACGCAACCGGGAAACAGTTGGGCTCAGTTCCCACGCAGCCATTTTGCCGCTCCTGATTGATCCGCCATGTTGCAATTCGTGTGTCTGTCTCCTTCCTCCAGGCTGAATGGCCTTTTACACCTTGTCCAAGAATAAAGGGGAGGAGGACAAGAGAGAGAGTCAAGTGCCCACCGGCTACGAAGCAAAAACAAAATCTTAAAAATCAACAACCCTCAATTATCTCTTCTCTATTTATAAGAAGATAATTTTTTTTTTTTTACCGTACTTCAATCAATTTGGAGATAAAATTCAAATTTATCAATTGCAGTGACCAACATTTGTTTCAAATTCTAAATTATGTGATTAATAAATAAAGACAAGTTTATCCTCCTCGCCCAGGCTGCGAAGTTAAAAGTATTGACAAAAACACGGGACGAGAGTTCGGATCCCAAGCAGACCGATGAAAATTTCTTTAAATCAAATGGTATAAATAATATGACTAGGTATGGGATAATAAGTATCATAAATAGTACAATTGTAATGATTTAAAAGTCTATATGGTTGAATCTTTTTTTAGTCTTTTCGGCATCTGAGGCCATAAAGACTTTTAAATCATTACAATTGTACTATTTACGATACTTGTTATCTAGTCATATTTATTTATATCATTTGATAAATAAATTTTCATCGGTCTGCTTGGGATCCGAACCCTCGACCCTTGGCTTTTAAGGTTACAATGTCACAATGTTTAATCTCTCGGTCACGGGAGAGGGGAATGGCCATCTTATATTCCCTGAGGAAATGGGTAGCTATGGCTAAAAAGTGTGGGAAAGTGTTGCATATTTTTGCCTTTAAATATGAATGGATCGGAAATAATAAGAACAAAATCATAGAGAGTCGCGCTAAGAGCCGCCTTGTGTGGTATATATCTTAAACCTATCGATTATAATGATAATGCCTCTCTCTCTCGAAAAACTAAATAATTAAAATAGTTTAATTATTTAGTTTTCAGAGCGGCAGAGCAAAACTATGAAAGCTCATATTAAAGGCGAGTCACTCATTCTGCCTTCGTGTCAAAAGATTGTGAAAACATTGTTGAGAAATGATACAGAAAAAGAAATAAGATCCCTTTGTCCAACGATACAGATTATAGACGTATTTCAGATATGTCAGTTACGAAAAAAATGTTTGTAGCATTAATTATAAACTTCATTGTTTGGATTTTGCATTACAAATAGATGAGTCAACAGACAATGCCAACATAGCGGAACTCTAGGCATGTATTCGTTTTATTGATGAAGATTGTAAAATTGTAAATCAGTTTCTTTTTTGCAAAGAATTAAGTGTGACTGTTAAAGGTGTTGAAGGTTTTCAACATTTTGAATAATTACCTTTTAAAATGGTCAATATCATGGAAGTCATGTGTCTGCATTTGTACTGATGGAGCTCCATCAATGGTAGACTGCTTTAAAGATCTTACATCCTTAGCAAAAAAGGAAAATGAAAATATAATCACAACTCGCTGCTTTTTTTATAGAGAAGCTTTAATGGCAAAAACAATGGGAGATGATTTAAGACAAATTTTGAATCAAATTTTATAAAAACAAGACCAGTAAAGGCCCGTTTATTGGAGCAAATATGTATCAATTTGGATTCTCCACATAGAGGCCTACTTTTGCACACTGAAGTAATGTGGCTTTCAAAGAGGAAAGTACTTAATCGAGTATATGAATTCCGACAAGAACTACGTACTTGAGTTTTTTGAAGAAATAAAACAAAAACACTTTTGTGAGCCCTTCGTTGAAAATTTTGGGTAGTCGGATTAGCGTATTTGGTTGTTAAAATTCAACATCTCAATTTTTTGAATACTAGCAACGAAAAGAAGAAAATCTATTGATAAAATAAAAGCATTTCAGAAAAAACTAGTTATCTGGGAGAAAAAAGTTATCGAAAGTAATTTTGAAATGCTTCCTTTGGTAAATAAGACAAGAATGAATGATATTTCTAGACATTTCGAATGCTGCTGGTTAACATCAACACAAGAAAAAGAATTTGCTACAATATCCACCGATGGTGGATTGAAAATAAAATATAAGGAATTGTCTCTTTTTTGGAAATTTTGGATACATAAGTCCCAACATTGAAGAAATCCCGAAGACACATCAGGCCCATATTTCCAATAGGCAGAGATTAAATGATGATTAAAGGTATGTAGCATTTTCCAATTATTTTTGTATTTCTTTGGTTTTTGCATCTTATTTATTAGCATTTTGAGTGCGCCCACGATTTTTTGTAGGACATCAAGTGTGCCTCGACTTCAAAAATAATTAATTGATAAGAGAATAAATAACATTCAGTTCATTATTTCAACAAAATCTGGTGTGACTAAAGGCATATGCCACAAATTTCTCTTAACTACTTTTTAGTAAAAGAATTAAATTAGAAAACAATTCTCCAGTCTAAAGACATCTCAAATCTCAGGGGCGGTGGTCATTATTGTATAAATCGTTTGTCATCATTGTTTTTGACTCTGATATTGTTGCTGTTATGTGATATATATCTATCTTGTAGAAATTCTTGTATTTATATACATCTTTTTCGGAAAAGGGCTCTACAATTTTTTAATAAAATTTGGTATATTTATGCGTGGAATCGATTGCACGAGGCCTCATCTTTAGAAAAATATTCAAAGGTTGTCTCTGTTTGGTGGAACGAATAACCCAACCCTTAGGTCTTATGTCTAATGCAAAGATCCTACTTTTGCTCTTACTGACTGACTCTCCTTGTCCAATTAAAAAAAATCGAACGTCCCTCAATCTACAGGTACTAAATAATATGCTAATCATTTTTTTGAGATCTATATTAATTATTTGATAGTCACTTTGCGAAGCAGGAAATTCAAGTCCTGACTTATAAACAAGTATATCCAATAATTCTGTATTTTAAGTGGGTTTCGAGACAATTTTTTTTCCCAAGGGCCTGATTTTGAATAGTGAACTGTTCTTTCTTTTTAATATAGTTTGCCCTGCTACATCTCCCTTTATTATTTGCAAATATTGGTAACAAAAAGAAGTGAAATAAATTTGTGTTAAAAATGCATGTTTTGAAAACATCTGTCTCACTTAAAACTCCGGTCCAGGGTATAATAATAAACTTTATAATAGAAAGAGAAAGAGAGAGAGAGGATAATTTTCTGCTAGCTAGATGGAAAATTTATGTTTTTATGAATGTTCATTTAATGAAGCGCGCTGGATGATTAGGAGAGAGAGAGAGAGAGAAAAGGACCAACAACCAACCCTTCTGGCGACAACCAGAGAGAGATATGAATGAGTGCACAAATTGTCCGGGACAGCTTTGTTTGTCTAAGAGGTCCAATCGCAAAGGCGTATATTCATCCCAACCCTTAGACTAATCATAATAAAAATACTATCAACTTTTACTTTCCTATACAAATGAAAATTGACTTTTTTGAAATTTTGATTTCACAAAATCAAAAAAAAGGTGGCTTGACTAAGCCCATTAGGCAGCTTTCTGTCTTAAACTTTAAAATGGTAAATTATATTAATATGAGGACAATTGCAATAGAAAAGAAAATATATTATTTTATTGTATCAACGAGAAGGAGATTAGCCAAGTACAAGACCGACTTCATGTTAAAACTGTCTTCCTGGGGAAGGAAACGGGAACCGCCCTCCCCCCTCTCCCCAGTATATATTCTTTAGACACAACATGAAGCGATTTCATCTACACTTGCAGCATATGGTATTCGGCTTTAAGTTCATTCTGACTGCTTAACTATTCTTAACGAATATTTAATATTTGTATGGCCCTGACCATTGGTGTAGAGCTCGAGGACTTGCTTCACGAACCAAAGGTCAGAGGTTCGCTTCCCGTTCTGAGCAAAAAAAAAACCAAAATTTAATTTATATTGACTATAAATTCATAAAAATAAATGGCTTTAGATGACGAAAAAGACTAAAAAAATAGATGTCTGGCTTCTTATTAATAATGGAACGAAAAATAATATTTTATTAACGAATACAACAATCGAATCAATTTCTTTATTATAACGTCATTTAGTCTGAAGGACCGTCATGTCTCAATAACAATATTATTGTATTAGCACTTGATGTTTTTAAATTATCCTTTAAAAAATGAAATAATCTTTATGTGCACAGACAGGACAGCGCATCACACAACTTTCTCTATAAATATAAATAATAAGTCGGTGTCCAGGAGCCAAGAACAAACAAATTCATTGCTAATTAAAAGAGAGAGACGCGACAGCCTTCAGACTAAATGATGTCACAATAACGATAAATAATTCTATTAATTCCATTCTTGTACTCGTTAATAAAATAATATTTTTCATTCCTTTACTTATAAGAACTACAGATCAAATTTAAGTAAAACTGAATCATATAAAAAATAAGAAGAAAAAATTTTAAAACTTAAAGAGAATTTAAAATGGAGGTTTTCTTCAAATTTTTTAATTATCGAATATATACATAAACATATTCAAATGGAGATAATTAATATTCAGATTTGAAGACAAAATTCAACGAAGGAGGCATACCTGAATGTTACAAATATTTGCCGCCTAGACAGACAGAACTATACTAAAAAATATGGCAAGGAAATTGTTTTTAGTGCCTATAGATGCGAACACTTATGAAAGAGAACAAGTCTCCTATCAGCCCTGTCCCTTTTCTTAAAGATAAAAAATAAAAAACGTCTGGGCCGCCCTGTCCCTTGGCGCAGAGATCTTAGGTGAGTGGATCGCTTCCTATCCTGAGCAAAAAGGATTTTTTTAAATCATATTGGCTTACCAATTAATTTATATAAATAAATAGAAATATATAACTACAAATGGATAGATAGAAATTATAATTATTTATTATGTATAATAATTAAGTAATATTTTAATTGTAAAGAGCTTTATTGTATTGTTATGTATGACGCTTACCTTCACATACCGTACAGGTGTTTAAAGAAAGAAAATCAAATCAAATTAATAAATCCTTGGTCTAAAAGAATATATTTTTTCTGACGATCAAATGAATCTTAATCTTAAACCATTTTGGCTAACAAACCTTAAATAAAAAATCGGTTTATTAATAAATAGCAAATATAGAAACTTAGAATTTCTTTTGACACCAGGTTTTGAGGTAAAAATTAAGAATCAGCAATGTAGAGAGAATGTATAGTTAGAGAGAGGACAAGAGCGCTTCGGGGCTGTTTGTACACAGGACTCAAGCTCAAGGGGTTGTTGCTTGCCCTCTCTCTCAGGAACAAAGCACACACTCTCTCTCTCTCTCTCTCTCTCTCCAGCTGCTTCTGGCCGCTTATCGCCTCAGGGCTACACATACACTCTCTCTCTCTCTCGGATTGAAAACCTAAAAGCTCAATGTCGGAGGGTGGATTAAATCATGAGAATGAATGACGACTGTTTAAATCATCATCATCAGTTAGAGAAAAAAAATAAAGGGCCACTTAGTATCCTTGGTAATCAATAGACATGCGCTCAAAAGAGAGATCGAATTTCAAAATATCAATTCAGGGATATAAAGAAAAACTATTTCTGTATGTCTTATTAATACCAAGTCATCATTAAAAAAGGGATTGGAAAAATAGAGGACAAGGTCACTGATTTCAGGCTATATACATCTCCGACCCAACTCAAAAAGTTTAGAGGGCCCGAAAGCTGCCTTCATTATGTGAAATGCCCTAATCTATTAATATTTGCATTTTTTTGAATCTCTCTGAACATACATTTTCGAGAATCGAATCTGATGAACAAATCTACTCGAATTAATTGGAGAAAATCATTTAAAACATAGGAAGTAAATGGGTAGCTCAGAAAAATGTGGTCCTCGCCCTATTCCTGCTTGGCCAATCCGAACAAAAGAGTTTGGGGACCTCTGATTTAGAGAAAAAGTCATTTGGAAATTTCATCAAATTTCAAATGAAAAGCATCTCAATAAAAGTAAATATTATTCTCTTTTACCATTTACGAGTTAAACGTAATTTTTGCTTAGGATTTTTCTTTCTAATCCCAATTATAAAGCTTAAAGAATTCGACTTGGGGCTCTTTTTTCATAGAATTTGACTTGTGACTATTTGAAATAAAATTTTATTCATTCATAAAACATAACATAAGTATATAAGTTAAAAATATTAAGTTCTCAAATTAGTAATAAAAATATAAATAATGTTGATTTATATTTTTACTTTCTCTTACCTAAATAGAAAATTTATATGTAATATATAATATAAAGAAATTCTTGTGATTGCAAAAAAATTCACTGCCAAAATTTCAACGGAAATATACGTTTTGATCACTCCCGAATCTAAAAAAAATCAGTCTACATGTCTGTATATATTTATATACTAGGGCCATTTGAAAGTTGGCGGCCTATCTTTCAAATACAACTTCTCTTTTGTTTGTTTGGCTTTTCGGCTTTTTGGTCATATTGGTTATTACAATAGAAATTATCCAGACATTTGATATCAAAATGATTAAAATAAATTTTCATCGGACTCCCTGGATTCGAACCAACACCCTTTGTCTTTGAAGGTTATAAATATCGACAATATCTTTAACCGGTCGGCCACTGAATAGGGGGGGGGGGAGGGGCAACTTCTGTTGTTAAATTAATTTTATTTTTCAATATGGTCTCCTTGAACTCCAGATTATTTTGCCACTTGTAGGTTATGGAGAGGCTTCCTCATTTATATTTACCGCTCTCTGTCGTAAACTTTTCAAATTTAGAAATAGTGACATTGGCAATATTGATAACTTTCAAAACCCAAGGGATGTAGGTTCGGATCCCAGGCATTTATATGAATCATTTGGATACCAATTGGTCTAAATATATATGAGTGTATAATTCGTATCGTAAAATAATAAATAATTGAATTGTTTAATGTCCTCAGATATCGAAAAAAAACTTCAAATTGCCCTCGAATATAAGTTTATTTAGATGAATAATTATAAGTAAAAAGAAGTAATTTAATGATGCATTAGGATTTAGCAGCCTTAGGTGGAAAATATTATAAAAGCCTTTTCCTATTATCATTAAGACCTGCCCCGGGCCCTGAAAAAGGCCAGAATACGGGTTGAAATATTCGCAATACATACATATAAGGCTTTTTTTATTTTTCACTTAAGGCTGTTAAATTCTCATCTATCAGAAATCATACAGTCTGCAAATTTCTGAAGTAATTTAATATTTTGATATATACTTTATGGGAGATGGGATTGAAATTTTATAATTTGAAACCATTCCTATTAAAAATTCCATCAGTGGACTCTCCTGGCGAATGAACTCTGTCAAAAGATGCAGAAAGATCTCACTCCAACTCCACTCTTAATAAAATTAAGGAAATGAAATTTTTTGGAAATCTAAATTAATCAATTCAATGTCGTCATCAATCAGAGAGTGTTTATGATGATGATTATTATTAACGAATTAAAATTATCAAAACCTATGTTTAAACTCTCTATGATTATTTTCTTTTTTTTTTTTTTTTAGATCCCGCAGGTTGTTATAAAATTTTTTTTTAGTTAATAAATCAAACGTCATGTGTTTTTTAATGATACCTCTTGCGCTTCAGGGTGGTTTATGGATCCTCTCCCCTTCCCTTTAAAGGTTTTAGAGTTGAGGGTTTCTCTCTAGTCATCTGCAAATTCATCAAATCAGAGCGAGCTAGCGTACATCAAGTGAGTTTTTTCCATCAAGAGAAAATATATGTAACTAAAAAGAGAGAAGGTCGAATCGCAAAAATCCGCCTCCCATCTATTCCTATGGGCTATTTCAAACTGAGGTGGATTTTTTTTTAATCTCTGCCCCTGCATTCGTCCCCTGCCCCCTAGGTTTTCTATGGAAAGTTCTCTTCTCGATCTTTTTTCTGACTATTAGTATATATACATAGTTTGAATGTGGGCCGAGAGTATGCGACGTGCACAAAAAATTTTAATATATATAAAAAAATTTCAAAACTCCAGCTCAATAGAAAATTATTTAATAGAATATTATTAACTGTGGCTAATCGCTTTATGATAAGGGGGAAGAGGGGAAAATCTACAAATGTGAATCTGAGTTCTGATGAAGACTAGACAGCGAGCCGAAACAGCTAGACACGGTCATTAAAAAAAAATAAAGTTAGAATTTTTGTTTTCCTTATTGCCGAGCATTCCTTCCTGACTGATACAGGCCAGCATCTTTCTCATTACAAATTTCTTTTTAGTTTACAACCCCCGATTTCCTTATTTTAAGGTTACTTAGGGCTTAATTGAAGAAAAGTTCTATAATGTTATTGGCGATCCTTACTTACTAAACAAATAATTAAAAAAATTAATTAATGAGCTGTTTTTGCATGTTAATGTGCAACACATTAATGATGATCACATCATTCTTCTGTTAATTAATACCTTTTTTTTATAATTAGCATTGAAAATGATTTTTTATTAGTTCTAATTAATAGGAAATGTCAAATACGTAGGCCCCTATGTAACCAACTATTCATTCCTTGTTGTTGAGGTTTGTCAGAGAACAACAAACAAATAGCAATTGTCAATGTTCTATAATTGCTGTTGTTTTGGAGGGTAATAGGAGAAAGAGAGAGAGAGAGAGGGCAATTTAAATGTAATTTCAAACTCGAATGAAGGGAATATAGATGGAGAGAGAGGGTGGGGTGGGGGAATGATCATTTTATTTATAATATAAAGGTGAGTTGTTATCATTATTTCTCTCCATATAAGCGAATTGAAATTATTTAAACGATCGGACGGCCAACTTTGCCGACCATTTACTAACAAATAAGGAGTCATCTTTCATTAAGTCAAAAGATATTTCTTTGACACACAGGTTGGTTATTGTATTGTATACAATTTATTTCTTGGCGTTTTTTTTTTTTATTTTCTTATGAAAAAAATGTATATAAATTTAATACAATATTTAGTTTTATATTTTAGTTCTAAGCCCTGATGATCGTTGATAAGAATAAGCGAAACTGATTTTTTGAAGTTCATCCATTTGACCAACAAATTCTATTAAACAAAATAAAAAAAATCTGGTGTAACTAACTGCATATCTCCTCCTGGGGTATGAAAAGTGATGCATGCACCTCAAAGCTTTTCAAAATAGGCTAAAGAATTCTAAATTCGCTCTAACGATTTTGAGTAAAATTCACAAATCAATTATTTATTAGATGATTTTTATAATGATTTAATCCTTATCCTCCTTCTCGCACAAAATTGTTTAGGGCCTAGTTTACTCTTGTATGTTTGGAAGTTTTTTGTAATTTTCTCTTAAATTACTCTAACGGTTTTGATTGAATTGAATGAATAATAAATTAGAAAAATTTTAAAACATATTAATAATTTCTCACCTCAAAATAGTGCAGGGCCTTCAATTTAGGATTTTAAGTATCCGATAGAAAAGATAGGACAATTCTTTACTATGGTAACAAAATATAAATATTTTTAATTCCTATGATATTCTTCCCCCCCCCCCCCCCCCCC
>JAAAKE020168445.1:0-11593 GCA_010014785.2 Anisolabis maritima
ATTTCATTTTTTGCTTTCCCTGGAAAATGCCATTTTTGGACTTGGCAGTCTCTTCTTCTCAAGATGCGATATATATTATCTAAAAAGATTTATTAAGATTTCCCAAAGTAGAATATTTAAAAAAAAAAAGTAAAAATTTTTAATATTAATTAAAAATTCTTATCAAAGATTTGTGATATTCAACTTAGGCTTATTTAATTTTATAAAAAATATATATATATATATATATTTGGGGGGAAAAAAAGAAATTTTCAGTCTTTTAAAAAAAATAGAAGAAAAATCTATATTTTTACCTATTTTTCAATTCATTTATGGCCTAGCTATTTTAGTAGTATTTCATTTAATTTTCTTATATCTATATTTATTCACTAATAAAAAAATTATAGAGATGGTTATTATTATTTTATATATACAAATAATTTAAAAAGAAATATTTTTAAGTAGTTGACGTCTTTCCACCTCTTCACTAAAAATAAAAAATAAATAAAATAAAAAAAAAAATAAATCTGTTAATAATTTAAAATTTTTATTTTGTAATTATTAGGATAAGAGTAGTAATAAGATATTATAGTAAAAAGGCTTGTTTTACGGGACGGAAAGATGTTTTAAATAAATAAATAAATAAATACATATATTATAGAGAATGTATATTCTGCGAGTTATTACAGAAATCAGGTTGATGAATTTAGATAAGATGGGAGAACTCTAAAATAAATATCAATATAACGCGGAGCCTTGTACAAATTTCCTGCAAGGTGATTCCACTTTATGGAAAAAATTATTTAACTCTACTATTGATAACTCATAATGAGAAAAGTAAAATCTCAACAGTTACTCTATCATAGAGTGTCATAGAGATCCTGAGTATATTTCAAAAAATTTTAAAAATTTTGGATATGTCATCTGACTTTATATCCTTTGAAAAGGTTACTTGAATCTTTTGAAAACAAGTAGAGTTAGAGACAAATAAGGGCTTAAAAGTATTTTTTGCAAATTATTATATATTTACGATTTCCAGTTTAAAATTTAAATGTTTCCTCTTCTCTTTTATATAATCGAAAAGGGGGAGGGAACAGAGAAGGGCAGCACCCATCTCGACGGGGTGGTCAATAGAGGTCAGTCAGAGCCAGTGAAAATATGAAAAACATCAATAAAGCTTAAAGATAATTAAATTAGGAAGAAGTGCCTTAGATAATTTACTAGATAAATTATTATTAAAATAATTTTATTTTTAATACCTGATTTCTGTTAAACGCTTACATGTCCCGGTAATTTTGTTTATTTATAATTTAATAATAGTCTTATAATTACAGTTACTTCTTATTCTATTACTACTCAACATACAGGCTTTTGATATCAAGTATCCATTTAGAAACTTCTTACAAATCAAATTTTTCTCTTTTTGTTAGACGTTTTATAGCTTTAGAGAAGATTAATACTTGATATAGGAATCGATTAAGAAAGAAAGAAGTTTCTATTTGGACAAATGGTATATGAAAATAAATCGGTCCATGTGATGAAATTTTAAGAAAAAAGTATTTTTTTTTTTTTTTTTTTTTTTATTTATTAATTATAAAAATTTGATTGAAGTTGATATCCGAACGGGCACTTAGTTTAGATATTTAACTAAATTATTGAACTTTCATATTTGAAATATGCCTAGTTGTAAATTAAATTAATTTGATGACCGATTTATTTTTAAATACATGTGTAAATTTTTAATTCTATTATATACAATAATATGGTTGAAAACGAAACATAATTTTAGGAAAACAAAACCAAATGCATATTCTTATTTATTTATAGTAATACTATCCATCTATATATTATTATTAGTTTATTATAGGAAAATATTTAGTTAGTTTTTCTGGAGTGGCATAAAATGAACATTACTGAGATGTTTTTCGAGAGTCCATTTTTCTTTACATTTATAAGGACAATAGGAACATTTAAAATTCGGTTCTTTTTTACATTCAGTGCGTAAATGTCTCCTTAAATTATCAATATTTATAAAATCGCGTTGGCATTTATGACATTTGAATGAGATGTCTTGTTGATTGAAAACATTCTTCTTTAAGATATTTTGATAATCGGTAGTCGGTAGAACTGTATTACATTCCACTTGTACATGATAACGTAGTTGAATTTGCCCTTGAAATGATTTTGAACATTTTGGGCAAAATAATGTTTCAAAATTCGGTAAAACTAAAAAAGAAAAAGAAAGAGAATTATTTTAAGTTAAAAAATAGTTTGTTGGTTTTTGAACATGCCTAATAATTAATAAAATAGCTAAAAAAAATTTGCATGCATGCACCACACATAACTAAATTTTTAAAGCAACAAAATTTTTTTCTAACTCTTATACGATACCCTTACATACCCTTTTACCAGCTGAAAAATAAATTTCAGGGATTGAAAAAAATATCATTCATTAAATTATAATTTCTCTTTTTTTATTTATAAAATTTTACATAAAGATAATTTATAACTTATTAATATGTTTACGTCTCAGATGACTCATTAAATTACTTTTTTGTTTGCATTTATATGGACACAAATTGCAATGAAATTTCGGTTCCAAATTGCATTCGTAACGAAGATGTCGTGTTAAATTTTCCTTATAACTATAAGAACGATTACAATTTGGACATTGAAAATAATCAGAAGCGTTTCCATTTCTTTGTTGTTTATTTGATAAATGTATCTTGAGGATATCCCGCGATTCATGAATTTCAAAAAAAGATTCAGAATTTTGATTCTGATAATAAAAGAATTCTGTAAAGAAATAATAAAAAATAAATAATAAACAAATAAATTAGTAAAAAAATGTTTCAGTTTCATGCAAAAAATAAAAAAATAAATAAAAAATGAAATGATCATAAAAAATGAGTTCGTATAAGAATTAATAGGCTACCACGCACAGGGTAACCGAACTTAATATATGATCATTTCGCGAAGGCAGAGGGATCAATTTTTCGCATGACACACCCACGATAAATGATATAATATTGATCATTTCGAGGCGAGTCCATGAACCCTTACTTGATACATCCCTGCTACTAGTAGTAATATTAATGATACTTGAAAAATTGTTTTTTAATAAATAAAAATCTGCTTAATAAGTTTGTTTTTTTATTTTTGTTTCCCAAGATGTAAACAATAAACATGTTTAAGTAGATTCGCTTTTTGTTTACATTTATAAGGACAAAATGAACATTGAAATTTAGGTTCTACGCCACATTCAAAACGCAAATGTCGTTCAAGACTTCGTTTATAACGGTACGTTCGTTGGCATAAATGACATCTAAATAAATTATCTGTATTATTATAAAATAATAGAAATTTATTTCTATTATTGTTAAATAATGCGTCTTCAAAGAATTCTTGTGACCGATTTTTCTCTGAAACAAAAGAGAGCAATTGAAATGAGCAAAATAATAATTTTTTTTAGACTAGGAAAGCTAAATATTCTAAAATAATAAATAACTTGGAAAAGTGGCAAAATTAACAGGCACATATTTTTCTTGCAAGCAAACAAAAACTTTGCCAGTTAATTTTGTTTTGAATAATTTCTTAAATGAAATCCAATCTGCTATTATTTTAATGTCCTACTCTATCATTCATTGTAAATTTTAATTTCATGCTTCGTAATAGGCCTTTTGGTTAATAAAAATATTAATTCAATTAACAAAAAACTTAATATAAATATTCTCTATTCCTGCACTGAAGGCAATAATAATTCGTTTTAAACTTAGAGGACATTTTTTTGAATTTATCCTTAAAAATTTATTTTTATTTATATTCTTGGGAAATGGCAGGTTCAGCCAAAATAAAAACCTTCATATGCTTCTCGAAACGTCTCCGAGATCGAGAAACATATAAAGGCTTTTATTTTGACTGAACCTGCTCTCTCTCAAGAATATAAATAAAAATACATTTTCGAAACGTCTCCGAGATCGAGAAACATATAAAGGCTTTTATTTTGGCTGAACCTGCCATCTCCCAAGAATTACTGTTTCAACCACAAAATTTCTTCAATTTTTATTTATACCTCAATATAGGCTTATATACGCGTATCTTCTCTTTTAAGGCACTTATACTTCGAAGAGTAACTAAATTTATTTTGTTTTAGTTTTACCAACAAATTTTTTTTTAATTTCTAAATTTCATATTCAGAGGCTCACACCTTGTTTCGCAACCACGAGTTTCCCGAGGAAAGATTGACATTTCTTCTCTCTTTATGCCAGTCTTCCCCCTCTTCCTTTCATAAAACGCCACAGCGTATAATGAAATGAATCAGCACGTTCTTTTTCCCTGTCGCGATTTTTAATTCTTATGTCGATTCCGAAGCGCGGAAAGGCAAAGAAAGAAGATAATCTTTTAAATTTTATGCAAATGAGTTATCTAAAAATAAGAGTAGGTCTACATTATTGGTAGCCGTCCTGGTAAACATATAATATTATAACCAGAGCCTGGAAAATGCCATATAAACATATTTTAAATCGTTAAGAATATATGGCTCATATTTGGTATTTTCATGTTTCAACTAAAAAAAAAAGCTAAAATATCTAGTTTTATAGTAACAGTAAGTTTTATTTAACATTTTGCCATATTTTGGTCATTTCAACCAAAAATGACATATTTTAGTCTTTAATAGAATAAAATACAAAAATTTATTTATTTATTTATTTTAATATTCATCCCAATATATTTTTTTATTTAAACTATTTTAAATTATCTTATTTAAAATTTTAAAATCGAAAGTTATTTTAACGATTTAATTGAAAAGATGTAAAATTAAATAAAAATACTTTGTTGCAATAAGCTTAAAATAAAGTCATATATAAAATATTGTTTTTCAAAGACAGAAGTTAATTTTTTTTTTTATTCACTTCGCTTTGCACATATATATATAATATAAATGTTCACAAAGCCAAAACTCGCCGATGGATCGAAGACATCCAAATTTTTCAATGGAAGAAGATAAAATATTTTGTCGCCTATGTATTAAAGATGTAAGCAAAAAAAGATAAAATCAAAAATTTTATAGTACCTATATATTTTTTAACTAATAATTTAAGTTTAAATTTCATAGAAAATACCAACTTGAACCACACAAACAAACTGCCCCTCATCAAGCCAAGCCCAAACGCCGGTTTTAGGAACTAAGACCAATTCCCGGAGGTGAGAGGCCCTTCATTTCTCTACTTCCTATCTTGCCCATTCTCCTTTTCAAATATTCAATTCTCCCTAAATAAATATTATATTACATATTAATTTTCAGACAATTTCACAAGTGAGAGAAAAAATAGGAGAAGCTAGAATATGGTGAATACGAGAAAACCACTGATAGACGGGAAAGAAGTATTGGCCCATGGTCTTCACCGGATAGCAGAAAATGTCCGTTCCAAGAGTTCTCTTTTGTACACAGTTTAATCTCTTTGATGAAATATTCTCAAAAAAACCTAGTCGAATAGATATATTTAAAGAAATCCTGTCAGGAGTTCCATTATCTCCTGAACCAATCGTTATCCACTGGGCCACTTGGTTGACAGCGGCCATTTACTATTTTGATAAAATCCAAAAGGTCACTAAATTTTAAGCTAGAAATTACTCCACCAATTAATTGTAAAGTAGTAGTAGTAGTAGAATTTCATTTTTGCGGTAAGTGGATTCCTGATTTTATTTTATTTTTAATTTACAGATAAATGAATCATTCATTTGTCGACTCGAAGTCAATCGAAAAAGCGCAACAAGTCTTTTCTAAATGTGAAATTAAAAACCAATTGATCTATATTCGCATGGATTTTGAAAAAATTCCGGCAATAATTGAAAAGCGAGGAAAACACTCTTTATGAGTCTGTTTCTTTAATGAAGAATGCCAGGGAAGAAAATAAGCCAATTGGTAAAAAAATTAAGGAGAAGCTTAATGCGGTCCTCAAGAGGAACGAAGACTGAGAGATTATTAAAAAGATTGCCGAAATCCATAATGGAGGACACTTTTTCCACCTGAACTAGAGGCCATGGACGTGGTAAATTTTAAATTTGGCCCTTTTACATCCTCATGTGTTGAAAGAAGTTTTTCCAAATGAAAATATATCTTAAGTAAGAGATCGTCGTCAATCGATGAACGAAGAAAACTTAAAAAAATATTTAATAGTTTTTTAGAATATATATTTTTAAAATTTTAATTATATTAATACTATTTATTTTTTAAATTTAATTTAATTTTTGAAATATTAAAATTCTTCTCAAATGATTTGACTTACTCAAGGCCATGTTCTTAATATGATATGATAGAATAATTGAAAGGGCGCTGCATAAAATGTATTTCATTTCATGTTAGTCCCTATATAATTAAATCTACCTATCATTTAAAATTTGATTTAACATATTTTTTAGTTTTGCACAATTTTATTTCTAATATTTGCAATTTTATGATAAATTTAAAATTTTTTCAAATATGAATAAAGAAATAAATGACATATTAACCATCACATTTTGACTTTTTGTAACGACATATTAACAGACATATTTTACACCATAAAATTCCAGGCTCTGATTATAACTTAAGAGAATTAAATTTACATTGCTTTCTCTTTAGATATGAAAGTGTGCGTTTGTTGGCTTATTTAACTTTAATATCTAATAAATGTATAAGTTATTATAAATCTACTTAAATAGAGTTGGAAAGGGAGATGTCCAATTTTTCATTTTTTATTAGGAAATAAATTTTAAAATCATTTTTAATAAAATAAATAAATTTTTTATTTACAAATCAAATTCAATTGTATAAAAAATATCAAAATTTTTGTTCCTTAATAAAATGTACTTTCACTTTAGTAATAATATCAATTAGAACTTTTTCATTATCTTAGAAATTAATAAATAATAATTAATAACAGAATTATTTCAATAAATTTAATTTGTATTTTATAAATATTAATAAAATGTCAAT
The DNA here is from genome assembly GCA_010014785.2 of Anisolabis maritima. Classification (NCBI taxonomy): domain Eukaryota; kingdom Metazoa; phylum Arthropoda; class Insecta; order Dermaptera; family Anisolabididae; genus Anisolabis; species Anisolabis maritima. Next base: position 6,959 of record JAAAKE020168445.1, read on the forward strand.
ATATCCCAGCAGCCTCCATAAAAGGGATGCACAAAAAATTTTCTTCTTCAAGATTTTCTTCTTGAAAAGGAACCCACATAATTTTATTTAATTAGAAATTTTTCATTTCTCATTTATAATCCAAAATTGTGGATTTTTTTTTTGAGAAAAAAAAATCTAATTAAATTTTATATTTTGTGCATTCCTACTCCAAATCAAAATTAGATAAATAAATAAAAGAGAAAATCCACCCATCCCTCTAATTTTTTTTTTATAGATTAATGAAAAGGGAGTTTTTACCTCACCCAACTCAGATCAATCTATTAAAATATTATGAATATTTCTAATATGCTTTTTTAAATTTGATTTCCGTTTTGATTTATGTGGACACATCACACAATGAAATTGAGGCTCAACTCCACATTCTAATCGTAGATGACGTAATAAATTCTCCCTATGGCGATAACTTCGTTGACATTTCGTGCATTGAAACACTCTTCCAAGTCCCAGGTAGTATTGATTAACAAATTCTTCTGTAAGAAAAAAAATTAATTGAATTATTTATATTAATATATAGGATGATAATATCATAAAACTAAAAGTACGAGAGAAGTGCCCAAAAGAAGATGGAAAATTGTTTGTATTTATAGTTTATCAATTTTGAAAAGAATTCCTGGGGTGAGTAAGAGAAGAAATATCATACAAAAGTCTGCTCTTGTCTTTTCTTTGTTAAATTATTAATAATAAAGTTTATGAAATATATATACATATAAAATAAATAAAGCAGCATGTTTTGCTTTAACCAAGTATTTACTAAAATATCATTTTCATCAAACGTTTGCGAATGTTTGTTTGGCATTTTGTTTTTACCAAACAAATAGTAAAAATACGAAAATTTGTCATTGATTCGGTTAAAAAATATTTTCACCCAAAACGGCCAGATGTTGCCCTAAATCTGTTGGTATTGATAGATTAGTCAAATAGGGGAGCAGATCATAATTCTGGTATTAATTTATAAAATTCAAATAATTGTAAATATTTTTCGTAATTCACTCCGTTATTTTATTATTTCAAAATTTATTATAAAAAAATCTCAAAACCAAATCACACTTGCATGTTTACAGTCTCTAGTGAAAGCTCAAAAACCATGAATTTTCCGAAACGACCAGAATACTGACAAATATTTGCTAATGTTCGCAGTTAGTAGAAATTATTAAAATTATACAGCCTACAAGTAAGAACAAAAAACAATTTAATAGAAAAAGAAATTTTTATCTGTAAAAACCTTTAAAAATCCTATTATTTTTGTAATTTTTTTTTATTGTTTTTAATTATATTTCGTGGTTTTTAATATTTGAATATAAGTAATCTAATTTCATTTAAGCAACGCCTCAAAAGGTCTTTTAGGCTTGATAAACTACAATATTTATTTATGCTTAGCGTTAGGGGAAAAAATACATATAAAGAAAAATGTCCCAAATAAACTCTGTACATAATATTAAGCAATTAGCACATATAATTCTTACATAATTTTTTTAAGGCAATATAAAGGAAAAAAATATGTTAAAATAAAATATTTTTTCTTCAAAAATATCTTTAATTTCTTCAAATAATAATAATAATAATAAACATAATAATAATACAAAAGCATTTTTTTTTTTTTTGTTAATGTTAATAAAATATATACTAATACAAACTTGAAACACTTAGGGCACAAACAAGACTTTGAAAACATATTTAAATAATCCATAGATTAAAAACAAAAATAAGAATGAAATGTAAAACGATCAAATCTCAAAAAGGCTCCTTTTCAATTTAAAATTTTATTTTCAATTTTTATTTTTTTTAAGAGTCTAAAATGATAGGTAGTACTTTAATTTTTGCTCTTCTTATATTTCATTAATTTTTATTAGAAATTGTTAATTTTATTATAAACGAGTTGGCATAGTCAGGAAGGCGGTGGAGGGGAGCCTGATTCTCTAGTTAAATTAGAAAAAAAAATGAGAAATTCGAAATAAAAGACGAAGTAAATTAATTTAAAAAAAGAAAAGAAAAGTCTGAATGTTTCTCAAAGCTGAAATCCTGGTGTTACAACTTAAAAAATGATAATGTTATTAACAATTGAATAAATATCTATTTAGGATACCTGCTCTCACAAATAATGCATTTCAATTTTAACTTTTATAGAATTTTTACATTTCATAAATTTTCTTAAAAATTGCACTCAGAAAACATTTGAAATTAAATACTGTGGTTTAAAAAAAAAAAAACAGCTGCGAAGATAGAAACTTATTTGATGAAGCACTCCATTTCGAGTTTCGGTTCAGTGAACAAATTGAAGGAATGTATTTAACGATAGGTAAAATAAATAAATTGAAAATTTCGAGGTGATCGATTTCGTTATTTAATATAACATCATTAGGCCTTAAAATATAAAATATGATTACACCACTTGTTATAGCAAATCACATGTATAACATTAAACATCTATTTGTTATCGACTGAGAGGGCTATGTTTTAAATAGTTAGTGGTTTTCAAGCAATGTCTCATATACTAAAGCACTAATATATATATCGTTTAAGATAAAACATTTTTGCGAGATGAATTTGTGTTTGGTTGGACATAATTCGCGGCATACGCCTTGACGCACGGTCCAACAAATACAAACATCTCCCCTGGCCAATATATGAGTGAAAAAACAATTTCACTCCATAAAAAAAACTTAGGTTTTGTTATATATATATATTACCTTTGTCGATTTCATGTAAATGCCTCAAATATACAAACAACAACTAGATGTTAAATGTTTTAAATGTGATTCATTATAACAACAAATGTAATCATATCTTATACTTTTCAATGAGGTCTGATGATGATGATAATAAATAATGATCGCTTTGAAATTGACACTTTATTTATTTAACCTGAAGTCAAAATACATTATTTCACTTTCTATATTAAGAGACTAATTTTTGATTGATTTTTGATGTGAAAGTTAGATTTAAAAAACTTTTCAATTTATGATAAGTAAAGCTTGGACACTTTTTTGGTTTTTGAGAACGTGTATTTTCACCCATATATTTTTCATATTTCATAACTTGATAGTTTTTGAACAGAATACGAAAAATCAAGTAAAGATTTTCCTGTTTTGTGCAATTTCTTCTAGTCTAAAATTTCCTTTTTGTTTTTCAAATACGCCTTTTTAATTAAATGTTAGCAATAACTATATTATTAAAAAAATATGATTTATTATTATTTGTTTAAAAATATAATGAATTTTCCTTTATTCATCTAATGTATTTAAAAATCCTGAATCCAGGCCGGTTTTGTAATTTCTATGATATTTTATTAAGATTTCATTTTAAATAATGTGAGCATTCACTATTGTTTTGTTTTTTTAAATATTGAGATTAAGTAATCCATGTTTTCTCTGAATATGTAATTTAAGTGTTGTTTGACGTTTCGTTTTATATGAGCATAAGAAACAAAAGAATTTTGGTTCCTCTCCACATTCAAGTCGATGTCTAATTAAACTTTCATTGTGATGATAATTTCGTAAACATTTTTTACATTGAAATCGTCCCACTTGATCTTTTCTCCTTAAATGTCGATTATAAATGTGACTTTTGAAATTATGCTTCCACGTTGTTCGATAATTGCAAAAATTGCATTCGAATATTTTTGGGCAAATTTTTAAATGATTATTTAATGTCAACTCATCTGGGAATCGATTCCAGCAAGTTGAACATAAAATATCTGGAAAAAAGATAAATAAAAATTATTATATAAATTTTAAATATAGAGAGATTAGTACTAGAACAAAGGTCATCACAGTTAAAAAAAAAAGGCTAAACTATAAAAATCACACTAAATTTTTAATAATTTTTAATTTTAACAACTATAATTAGTTATTTTATTTAGTAGCAAGTTAAATAATAAACACTCGTTAAAATTTAAAAAAAATTGCATTCTCTTAATAATTTTTTTAGGGAAAGGAAAAAAATCATTTAAAATTTTTTTGGTTTTTATGAAAATTAACAGTTTTTTAGTTGGTTAATTGAAGAATACTACTGTCTAAAAATTGAGAAAATAAGTAAATTAATTTATTATTATAAAAATACTTATAAAGTATAATATTGTAATAGGAATGTATCTATTAGATAAATAAAATAAATACATAACACTTAAAACATAACAGTAAGGATATTATATATTTATTTATATATAGCATACAAAAACAATTTTTTAACTTAAATAAATTTATTTGATCAAATGCCAGGAAAGAGGGAAAATTGAGTAAATTCACCTTCATAATAAGAATTTTTCAGAGATATATATATATACTGGTTGCCAATCCGGGAAAACATTATTCCACATACAACCAACCGCGGAAACCTTCCAGAACATATATGTAATAATATAATGATTTTAGTATAAATAAATAGGGTTTTAAAGCACAGAGCAAAACTTTCTCTTACCTCACATTTTATTTAAAATATTAATTAATAATAATAAAAAAAATTTAATTAAATTTTCGAATTCTTGCAAAAAAAATTTGTAAAAATTTCAAATATTTTTAAATAAGTCCTCTGCATATAAGACCGGGCTAAATAAATAAGAAAATAGGATGAACTTTATGAATATAAAAAGATACA
>JAAAKE020168456.1:2044-29758 GCA_010014785.2 Anisolabis maritima
AATTGTTTCTTTTTTGTGTTTATATTTTTAACTTAAATTGTGGGTTTGTGTCTTTATCTTGGGGAGCCGCGCTTGGTTCTGGGGGTGGCTATGGTTGTTATCCTAAAAATTATTTGATATAAAGTAAAAATAAAAAGGGATCAAAAATGCAAACTCTCTTCCTTCTCCCGGGATCTCACAATCCGACACTAAGCCTAACAATAATATCTTTAATTTCTTATCATCCTTTCCGTTAGATTTTTTCATCTAAAAAAAAAAAACAAATAGTATATTATACTTTTTTTTTCAAAGATTTAATACCTTACCTGACCGTTTTTTACTAATCTGAGTCTGAAATGTCCCTAGTAGATTATTGAAACCGTAAAATAAAAGGCGGAAAGTGAAGAAAAAGGTCAATACCCTCACGGGCGTTGTTCACCAATAAGTAAGACGTGACCTATATTAGAAGACCTTGACCTTGATCCGAACTACCTTTTTTTCTTTCTCTCTCTCTCTCTCTTTCTTTTTTCCTCCTCGGTGATGATGATGATGATCTTTTAAACAATAAACATGCTTGAAATCCATTTAGAATCTTCCTTCTTCTTCAAAAGTGAAATGCATTAGCCTAATGAAAAGATGACCCAATATAAAAAAAAAAAATCTTCCGTTTTAATTGAGTATATATAATACTATAATTACTAGGAAAGTATTATTCTTGAAAACCTGTTACTAGATATTAGAAAGTCAAATACATTTTTACCAATCGTAATATCTTTCCTCCCCCTCCCTTTGTCACTTCCTTCTTACTTTAAAAAACAATATAAAAATAAGCTACTAAAGAAAAGTTTTCTTACTTATCCCTCTTTTTCCCCTCCCAACTCAACAAAAATTTTGAAGGAATTAAAAATATTTGATACTGACAAATAATATGTTGTGAAATAGATGGTGGATAGTTTTCAATTAATTAGGGGCCCATTCAATATTTGTTTGATTGGGCCTAATTAGCACCCCTGGAACTACAGACCTTGCAACGTGCTAGTATTGCTCTATTATACCAATTATTTGTTCTTTATAAAAAATGAAATAAAATCTAAATCCAAATTTCGAATTCTCCTCTATGATTTCTTAAATTAAAATAGTCGAGACGGCGTTGTCTAATTCAAAGGGGTGGGGCAGGTGCAGCCTATATAAAAGCCTAGGTGAATTTGTTTTCATTTTGGCTGTCACGGCCCTACTCCTTTCATTTATATGATTTCTTTCTGATTATTAACTATAACAGTGTTTCTCTTGTTTTTCATGTACAGCTATTCTTTTTGCAATAGAAAAAGAGAATATGTTCTAATGCAGTGATTTTGTCCTGTGGCCTCCGTTTTATAGTTATATTTTACATCATGGCCTTCTACCATATAACTTTTCATAATTATAGCAATTTTATATGTATATTTATTTTCCAAAAACCATTAGAGGCGTCATTTCAACTTTGGTTGTGGGGAGGGGGGGGGGGGGGGAAGGCAAACTAAAATATAAAAAGTATTATAGTAATCTGTGCTTAAGATAATATCTTCTTTAAAAATTGTAAATGCCTAAGATGATTTAAATCGAACATTTTCAAAAAATTATATTACATCCCTTTTTCAGAGATGATTGTCGAGATATTAAGATCCCTCAAAAAAGGCCAATAAGGGAAAAATTGATTATTCAAATTTAATCACTTTTTTCTAAGAGCAAATATCAGAGTCATATAGAGAATGATTTTTTAACAGGATGATTGCTTGACCATGATTAGCGATGTGTGCATGCTTCTGACAGTTTCAAACTGCTGGAACAAATCTAATTTAATAAATAAATTCTGATCGATTAGTAGTCAGTTAAGGGAATAAGAAGACAGAATGCAACAAAAAAGAAGCCCTTGGACCCCAAAAGTCGAAAGGACAAATCATCTTCAAAGTTGACATCATGACAACTGTGGGTCTGACTATAAGTGAAGATGGAGCAATAAATTTTGTCTCCTTTCGGTTTTTGGCATCCAAGGGATTCTTTTTTTGCTGCAGCCTGCCTTTTCATTCTTTTAAATAAATTCTGATTAAATCCCACAAATAGTATATTTATTAAAAATAAAAATTTTAATTAATGCTTTTCTCTAAAAAAAAACCTAGTATTTATTTTATTTTTATACACCTTAAACAATATGCTTTATACTAAATTTGTGATAAAATATTTTTTTCTAATATATTAATATTTGACCTTATTTTGTCCAGCCCTTATCCACATCACATATTGTGAAACACTAATAAAATAAAAACGCATAATTTTTTTCTTTTCTTTCTAGAATGAAGTGGTGGCTTGTGTTGGCCCTCGGCTGTTGCGCGATTTCGTTGCTTGACGCGGCACCAACACAATCACAAGCCTCCTCTGCATCCTCATCAAAATTAAACAGTGTCGTCAGCGATGAGAAAACAAGACAAGCCGCCGTTGTACCAGCAGCACCTGGAACACAACCAGTAGCAGCTGCCCCTGAAGACGAGGACGATGACGATGATGATGATGATGATGAAGATGACTTAGGCATTGGCGACGAAGATGACGATGACGATGATGAAGAAGGCGGAGAAGATGATGATGACGACGACGATGATGATGATTATGATTTTGAACGGATTTTCGATGATATTCTGGGCGGTAAGTCTTAAAGTTGAAAAATTTTTATTAGGTGAATTTTTTCTGACACTACATGTATACTTATTCATCTTAGTGATTTTTATGTCTTCACTCTTTTATTTTACCTTTAAAAATTGTTAAATTCAAAAAAAAAAATATCGAAAGTTTTATTATAGCTCTGCTTGTCATCAAAGCCGAAGCTTCTACATTAAAAGCATGGATCATTAATGATTGTTCAAGGGATGATAATGCTTCAGGGAGGAAGGGGTGGACCCTATTTTTAGCTTTCTTATTGTTACTCAGAAAAATACTGTTTCTCCGAGTCACATCACAGATTGTGAAACACTAATAAAATAAAAACGCATAATTTTTTATTTTCTTTCTAGAATGAAGTGGTGGCGGACATCTCAAAGAAAAACTGTTTTAGCCATTCTCAATTAATTTCCAATTCATTAGAATGAATTTAATTTAACTTTTGTGTAGTAAGAGAAATTAAAAAGAAAACTCTACTCATATATGGCAAGACAATTAGGAAGATGAGTCACTACATGCCAGCCAGCTGTTTCTTATTTTTTAAGTGAAATTCTCTCTTAATTCCATTTCAAAATTAAATTAAACAACAACAACAAAATTAAATAGATTAAATCATTTTAACTTTCTATTTTTTCATGGGCATAACCAAGAGGGTTTTATATTAAAATAAAAATCATCATAAATTTTATAGTTTAGGTTTTTAGGTGATAAACTTCACTCTTTTCGTCCGAATTATTTTCGAAACCTCCTTTTTTACTTTCTATTAACTAAAAATTTTACTTTTATGAGGTTTAGGTATAAATTTTTAATTTGACCAATGCTTTTAAAATGTCGGCAACAAATATAATTTTTACTTTTTCATAAATTTCGCTTCTCCCATCTTCATTGCTTCAATAGATTTATTTTTTTTTTTTTCATTTTTCTCTCGAATGAAGAATTGTACTTCTTTCAGGATTTCTTGTCGGTTCAATGTCATCTTTCCCAACCAACGTCTTGAAATCAATGACTATCGGCAAATGTTCATTTGAACGTTTAGTAAATAGTTTTCGAGCAACTTCATTTATGAATATATAATTTAATTCCGTTTTTTAGTGAATCATTTCAAAAAAGGTCATTGATTGAGTCGTAGAATAGGTGATGCGAATGTTGCCAATGCTCCAGGCTCCTGAGCGCCTGACATCAATTCAAAATTCAAGTTGTAATAATTTAAAAATGTATTAAAAATTTTATATTTTTTATAGCTATAACTAAATATTTATATATAGGAATGGGAAGGGTGGAGCTTTTCCATTTTCTACATCAGGTCATCAACAATCTTGCATTTTATCCTTTAAAAAATCACTCATCTGGAGAATAGAGCTGCTGTCATTTAATAAATAATTCTATTCGATTGGTCTTATATTTAATATTCATATAGGATATATACATTGGTTTTTTGGTCTAAATATCATTCATTCACTTTTTAATTTAACCTCCCTTCCAGAGGATGGCAGGACACAAGGTGTTGACCTTTGTACAAATTCTAAAAGAGAAAGAAGAAAGAGACCTCATGTCTTTGGAATGCTGATATAACCATACATTTTGAAGATTTTTCATTAAACAAATTTATTTAAAGAAAAAAATCTTAACATGGCTCTATTTGTAATAAGGTATCTGCTACTGCTTATTCAACAGCCTGGATAATTTGTCTCGTAATAACTATATATGTATCGTTTAAAAGTCTCTATGGCTTCAGAGGCTTAAAAAAATAGCTTAGTCCTTTCTCTATTATTTATTTTAAAGATAAGAATTAAACGAACAATCTGGAATGGGCCAGACTTCCGTTTACTTCAGTCTTTATTTCTGAGGCTACCAAAATTCTAAGATGGGTCAAGTCCTTAGGCTTAGTTCTTCTTACGGATCCGGTGGCTTCACCCATCCTTTGAATGCACCACTGCCAGTACATGAATTAAAAGATTATAATTTATTATTTTTTTTTAAATTCCTTCTGAGAATATATAGATTTTTTAAAATGGAGACGATATCCGTTATTCAAACTAACTTAAAAAGTTGCGGCCGAGTTAACCAATATCCGTTCGACTCTGACTATAGCCACTGGGATCTAATTTCGTTGAAAATATTTTATATGAATTTGAAAGAGAATCAACCCATGTCCTCCCAAAATGTCGATAATGACAGCTATAACCATTTTATTTTATTTAAAATCAAAAACTTTATTAAAATAAACAGCAAACATGTATATTCGTTATTAGCCATCAATGAATTATTATTTTGAATTTTTTTTTAGTCTCTTCGGCATCTAAGGTCATATAGATAGATATAGACAATTACAAATTTATTTTAATGTTTTCGTTTTACATTATAAATACAATTCTGGACATAATTCTGTCATGTCGATTTAACCATTTTTCGGGCTTTATTATTTAAATATTTTTAAGATTTGCATCTAATTATTGGTTTTAATGAATTTTTCATGGAAAAAGGCTAGTCATCAATTAACATACAATTTGAAACCAAGTTCCTATCTTATCTCTCTTTCTTTTTATGTCTCCCCGTTGGAGAGAGAAGAGAAATTGTCTGTCTGTCACTCAATAAACCTAGAATGTAGATAATGTTTTTTAATAAACACATGTCTCTCTCTCTCACTCTCTCCCATTCACATAGAATCTGGATGTGTGTTTTTTTACCGTTAAATCATTGATCCAACTTGAGAAGGACCAGTTTGACTTCTATAGTTTTTATTATTTGTAAAATAATGTATATATTTGTTCTTTTAAAAACTAAAATTTTTACCTGTGGGGTAAACTGAGTTAACTGATTTAATAGCTCGGACCCAAATTAAAAAATTTGGATGTGGCCGCTCACTTACATGTATAAATTTTATAGATTTTTTAACAATATATTTATGCAACGTAAAAAAGTAATTTTCTAATGACATTTATATCATAATAAAATTTCTTTCACAAGTAAGTTTGAGTCCAATATTTATATTACTCTTTCTTTGAAGAAAGAAAGAAAAGTTCAAAATTTTTCGTTAAAACAATTTAAAACATTTTAATTCAAAAGAATTTATTGAAAATCATTTTTATAACATCAAGTTAAGAGCTAAAATATCCCCCATTCTTCGTTTATTTATTGAAAATAAATACACTTAATTTTACAAATTGTTTTGGAATTACAGGAATTATAATTTCTAATTGCATTGTATCTTTTTTACATGGTATAAAATAAAAAGAAGATGATGATGACGACGATGAAGATGAAGACACATCGAGTGCGGCTTCTTCAGTGACGGTCGCGCCGAGTCGTCCCGTACTAACTGTTCAACAACAATCTGAAGAATTAGCTGCATCCGGTGAGCATTCCAGTGATATCGAGGCTGAGGAAAATGAGGCAAACGAGACGGAAATAGGCGAGGGCGAAGTTGAAGATGAAGCTGAGGAAGAAAATCCGGAAGGTCTCTCATTCCAAGGGGAGAATCTTGCTGCAGCGGCTTCCGAGCATCACCAACAACAGCAAAACCAGGACAGCTTCACCCCGGCATTTGTGAGCGTGGCTGCTGAAACTTCACAGGTCGACGACAATACCATCAATGACAATAACAACAATGTGAACACAAATAATAATGACGATGACGATGATGACGATGATGACGATGACGACGAAGACGATCTTGGACTTGACGATGATGATGATGATGACGATGACGATTCACCTGATGACGATGATGATGATGATGACGAGGAAGATGACGAGGACCTGGAGGAGGTGGTCGGCGATGATGTCATCGAGGCTAGACAAACACGTGAGTCCCGGAGGTCTAAGAAGGCTCATCGGTAGCCCCACATCACAACTACATCAAGTACAAACATCCACATTAATGTACATAGAAAAACAAAAAAAAAAAAAGAGACAATCATCGACTTCATGTGTTCTATCATATTTATATATGTATATATTTATACATATATTATTCATAATTTTATTATATTTATTTATTTATTTATTTATGAAAATCATTTTCCATCTTCTTCTATATCTTTCGAAAAAATGTTAATTATTTTCGTATCATGAAATTATAAATTAATAATTTATTTAAATTCTGGCTTTATTTATTCATTTCATTTGTGATATATTATACATAGTCTCCTGCATGACCGCTGTTTGCTCATAAGCTAATTTGCTAACCATCCTCGACATGCTATTAATAATAATACTGACAAATGACTTGGACATGTTTAACAAGACTAGACATGATTATATTATTATATATATATATAAATGAATCTCCTGTATATTGGCTTTAAGGTAAGCAAAGCATGCATTGATTTCAATCATCATTCAACAATTGGCGTGAATGTTTATTAAGCTTACATCGCTGGAGGTCAGTATTTAGATTCTTTTTTCTTTCCTTTTATCTCTTTTCTCTTCCTTTCTCTTTCTGCATTTAATAATATAATCAAGTGCACAATAAATAAATAAATACCAAAAAATTAAAAATTATTTAATGAAAAGTCAAAATCAATTTTTTCAATTAATATTATTATTATTTCTATTAAAATATTTAACTAAAAAGGAGGCCAAGAGTTTTCAAGGGCGAGCATAAGGAACACGAGCGTTTACTCTCCAAATTAAAAATTAATTTTTCCTTAAGGTTTAAGGAGGGGATGAATGGATTATATAAATGTCAGATTTTAATCGTATCATTTACAATTATATGTTATTCTTCTAAAGATAAATTATTAAATTAAATTAAATTTCATGATAACCAATTTTCTTTATTTTTTATTTTATTAAAAAATATTCCAACCATCTTTTCCATTTTAATTTTGTAAATTTTGGTTTTTAAAAAAAGTAAAGATTATATGGAATTTAGAAGCTATTTTTCAAAACTAGGCTGAAAATTTATTACATCAAATAAATTATTTGAAAATAGATATTTAAAGTGAAATCAAAAGTCATTTAAAAGATGTGCTCCAACAAGAAAACTTAGCACTCCAAATAAACAATTCACTTTTTTTTGGAATTTTTTAGCGCTCATTTTCCTCTTAATCCAGCTTTGTGGATGTTAAAAAATAATTTTTTATTGTACGCCTGAATATCGAATACCAACAATATTCTCGAAAAGAATTATATATTTCAATAGTATATACATATTCTATATATTTAATATAAGTGAAGACGATTATTCCGAATTTCTCTTCCTCTTAAGTTCTTTAAATGTTCTAAATACTCTAGCCATCTAAGCAATATTTATTGCGTTAACTCATGGAAATACTTGAATATCGTATTTATTATTACTGGCTAATAATTTCAGTAGCGATTGAAAGTCGTTCATAAAATTTAACTATAATAATTAAATTCTACCCCCTGTTAATTTTTATCTCACTTTTTTAAATTTAATATTCAAGAAAATATTCATCAAAAAATACATAGGGTATAAATGATCTTTAATCAATTTAATAAACATTTTCAATATTTAAAAAAAATCTTTAATTTCCATTAAAAGATCCGTTCGACAACTTGTTTCTCCGTTATACTATTAGTAGTTTCAATGTAATTCTTTAGGGATACATTAAAATATTTAATTAGTTTTTTTTATTAATTCTTAATTTTCCTTCCTTATTTTAATTCTACGTAAAGAAAAAATGTTTAAAAATGATTTATTTATATAAATAATAGGAATGAGTTCAGTAGTTTGGAAGTAGTAGGCTTCAAATCCTGTTGGCTCTATATTCATGTTGTTTATTTGATTTGAATTTTAAAAAGCTTTTCAATTTCACTTCCCTACTGTTCTCAATAATTTGAAGGCTTGTCTGTTTTTGGCATTCACCCACCTTGCCAGTTTGTTAGTTCATCTTAAAAAAAAACCCTCATTATAATTGAATTTTAATGTTTATAATTCATAAATTTAAAAACAATTAACTTTTATATTATTATTTAACATCATTTAACGTTCTTTAATTTAAAAAAAAATTGGAACTGAAATAAATGACGGTTGAATTGGTTCTTGGTTTTTTTTTTTGGACTCATTGTCCTCCGGGGATAGAATACTCGCTTCCATATATCAAATTCAAACATAATATATATTTTTTGTAGTAAATAATCCAAAGATTTGACTAACTAAAAAAAAATTTTTCAGAACTTTTATCTATCTTTATGTGTTTGTTTTGGATGGATAGCAGCCAGGTTAGAATGAAGACAAGAAAAGAAAAAAAAATTTGGTTTTTCTTCTATCTAGCCTTTTATTACTAACTTATGTCAACGTTCCTGTCTCTTATTTCGAGCTTCATCACGAGATCCACATTTCCATGACAGTCTGTTTTTTTAGAATCAGTACGAGTAATGCTGTATAGGATTTTTCTTAGGAATTCTCAGAGAGATGTAGAAAGGAGAAGAATCTCTTCCATTTAACGTGAACTAAGGAATATAGTGAGACTCGATCAAAAAGTCGACTCGAGTTAATAATAAAGGCTAGAAAAGAGAAAAACCAAGTTGCTCTTTATTCCAAATTGGCTGCCATTCATCCAAAACAACCACATACACACACACACATATATATATATATATATTTATTTATTTATTCCCATGAGTCTAAAAAAATGGGTCTCACAAAATTGAACAAAAGTAAACAAGATTTCTCAAAAACAAAAAAAAAGCTGCTTGAGGCTGAAATTTTATTTAAACTAGACGTCATATGTCCCTCGAAGCTTTTGAATAAAATCGGCCAAAGATTTCTAGTATTTTATTGATATACTTTTAGTTTTTTTTTTTTTGATTTTCTCAAAATTCACTTTAACGATTTCGATTATAATTCGGAAAACAATTATTTATTAGATGATCTTTGAAATGTATTAATCCTTAATCTTTATTCTTGAATGTTTTTAGGTTTTGGTGAATTTCTCTTAAACCATTCTAATAGTTTTGATTAAATTGGCTGTGCATATAATAAATTAGAAAAGATTAAGATGAATTAATCATTTTCCACCTCAAAATAAGGTGGGGCCTTCGGGGATTTTAAAAATCCGATAGAAAAACAGGAAAAATGCCCTACATAAGTATATATATATACAAGGTATATTTAAATTGATTGAATAACAAATCTATTAAATTTTTTAAAATTTAATTTAATTTTTTTTATAATATTGATAATTGATTTATAAACACAAAAGAAATATCTCTAAAAATAAAAAGTAATATAAAATTGTGATCTGGCTACTTAGGAGGCCCATCGCAAAAAAATCTGGTGTACGGTCGTCACACCAGACTTTTCTATCTAACTTTATTTAAATTAAATTAAATATTCATTTGAATCAGATATTAATATTCAATATATTTCTAGAAGCAAGCTTAACAAGTCATAGTATATAGATAGCTACTTGATACACCTCTAAAAATAAAGTCCCAAAAATTGTTTAAAAAATCATTATTTAATTATTAATTGCCATCTTCCTTCTTCAAGATTATATTTAAATTCTAAAAAATTTATTTATTTAAGCTAAAAAATCTCAATTCAATCTAATATAATGTAATGATTAGAGAAGTATCAGCTTTTTCTATCAAAATCCTATTGTTCAGTATAATAATACTTTACAAATCTACTGGAGCCCTTGATAGAAAAGGCAGTAGGGAGAGGAGGAGAGAGGGTTAATGGAAGACATATACGTAGGAAAAGAGAATACCACGTCTCTCGATAGGCTATATAGGATTGGTGTCAGACTGCATGTCGGTTTGTCATGACATAGATGTCAGATGGATCCGTCCGGTCGCCTGCCCCGAATACCGGGCTCCCTACTCTCTCCTTCTCCTTCCTCCATCATCTAATTTATTCAACGTTTCGGCATTCTTTCTTCCTGAGCCTGTTCCTAAAATGAATCAATGAGTGAAAAGCAATATAAAAACATGATGTTTATTATATTATAATTTTATATTCTAATGTCATCTTGAAATCGTAATAAAAAAAGAAATGAGGACGAAAGTCTTAACTTTTTTTTAATGAAAAGATGGGATCAAGATAGTACTCTACCTCTATTTATAGAACGGAAATTATAAAAATTTTAATCTCAGTAAATATATATATATTTCTATTATATTTATATATATATATTTCGTTTGTTCGTTTTAGAAAAACGAACAAACGAAATGATAATTGAAAAAGAATTCTCAAATAGTGAAAGATTTTAATGTATAATATTATAATAATTAGTATATATTAGAACAAATTTAGGTTAGGAGTGGGGATAGTTCCCACCCCTCCGCCCAAATATCTCTTCTTTATTAAGAGTGATTTGACGGGAAGTGAGAAACGCCACCAACTTTTGGAGTACGGTTCTTCACAGTACAGTTGGCCAACTTACTTAAGTACCTCCTCCCATGGCCCTTAGTCAGTGTTCATACAATTTAAAATAAATCTGGCATTTATGGGTGGTGTATTTGGTATGCAATTACCTCCTCAACTTTATCAATCAGCTATTTTATTTTATTTAGCAGCTTTTTAATTTCTCCTATTACAATTCTATTCTTTATATTCCCAATCCTATTTGAATAAATATTTAGCCCATAATTATGCTTCTCCCCTCCTTGAAAATTTTACCCACTCCTCGCCAATATTCCTATTAAATGAGAGATTCAGAAAAAAATAAATGAAAAATCATATAGAATATCTTAAATAATTTTGTTCAAAGAAAAAAAAAATAATAAATCCAATAAATATATTTCTTCCTTATCCTTTAATTTTTTTGACGCATAATGACTGACATATATTTACCAACAAGGGAACCAAGGGATGGTGCTCTTAACGCAAATAGTATAAAAAAAATGTTGTTTTAAAAATATACTTTTATACTTAAATACTCCAATAATATTTAATTCTTATCAGTTTTTTCAACACTTGTTTTGTTAGGCTAGAAAATAGATTAAAAAAACCGTCTCGTTACTTTTAAATGATTAAGGTTAAAGGAAGAATACTGTTTTATTTAATTGTAAAATGATAAACTTAATGAGTGATATTCTTTTCTTTGTATATACCCTTGTATGTCCCACTTAGGGCCTGACCTTTTTCTTTTATATTACCGTTAGTTATACACTTGATCTTCAGAGTTGATTCAGAGACAGTGTCAAGGGTATAGGCTAGCCAGCATGTTTAGTTAAAACATAAACTAAACAAACATTTAAAGAAAGAAAAAAAGGGAAATATGAATAGAAATTTTCAAGTGCTAACATCGCATAACTCATTACACTAAATAAAATTATAGAATATTAAATTTAAATGGTTGAGGGGAGAGTAGGAAATGCTGAGCCTTGGGCCTTTTGAAAAGGGGTCATATAAATATATAATTATTAATTCTTCAAATAGTCTCTCATGTTGGCAATATAAAAAAATATAACTTATCCTACAAGGTTTTCTAAGACAACTTACACATGATTTTCTATGATTTTTTTTTAAGTCTTTCGGCATATGAGGCCTTTTAGACTCTGTCTAAACCGTTTATTTATATTTATTATTAGCCAATATAATATAAATAATTAAACAGGAAGCGAACCACTGATCTATGTGATGATGTACGTGAGGCGAGACCTCTACGTCTGCGCCCACTCTATTATAATTACACACAACTTCCAAGTGATTGTTGATAGATATTAATAAATCAATTTTGCCAGAAACGTCTCCTATCGGCTTAGGCATCTAAAGGCTCTGTTCCATTGCTGCAATCTGCCTTGTTCTTCCCTCATATAACTATTAAATTCAATATATTCCAAATAAACTCTACCGGCTGGCCTCAGATGTCGAAACCGAGATTTTAGAGGTAGTGATATTAAAATTTACTATTATTAAATGAGCTAATCTTGTATATATGTATGTAAATTTTTTCTTGAAAACTGCTCTAATGATTTTGATGAAATTTGGTCTATTTACTAATTCAAGTGCGAGCAATCGATTGCGCTAGGTTTCATCTTTAATTCAACCGCTGTGCCGATTAGGATGAAATATTCAGCATCCAATAATTTTGATGAATTTGGGTATATTTACTAATTAGAGTGCTATGGATCGTTTGCACTATGTTTAATCTCTGGGAAAATATATTTAGGGTATTTCTATTTGGTGGAGCCTATTTTTTACGAGTGACCATATCTTAAAATATTGTCTAATTGCAAACGTCTTAGCTTCGAAAGATTTCTATTATTGACCCTTCTTAATAATTAAAAAAAATGTAAGTGAGGCTCGGGCTCCAGGTACTTAGTAACCTTAAAAGCCAAGGGGTCTGGGTTCAAATCCCAGGCAGTTCGATTAAAATTAAAAATTTTAAATTGGATACTATTAATAATTGTTATAAATAAATATGCCTGAATAATTAATTGTATTGTAAATATATATAATTGAAATGTTTAAAATTTCAAATACCAAAAGGCAAAAAATAGTAACAATAAATTTAATAAAAACAATCATCTATTGTTAAAATATAATATAAATACATTTTTGTCGCACAGGACGGGAAGCGAACCACTGACAATGTAGATATAATAATAATACTAAGTAAATTCAGATTGTTCCCCACCTCGTGAAGAGTTGCCAACGTTAACAACTTTAGACCAAGCAAAATGGTCCCAAGCCAGTTCGAAAAAAAAGTAAACATTTATTTAAAGAATTGGAATAGTTTAATCAAATATAGATGGATAATAATTAATCTAGAAGGACTATATTGTTTAAGATTTAAAAAAAAAAAACTTTAAAAAATCGATTATCGGGTTTCTGGTGCAAGTGGATAATACAGCATATATTCCAGAGATCCTGGGCCCCAGGGAGCCCGGCCCGGCCCTCTCCTCTGAAATGGACAATTCTATATCATATGCGGAAGATTTCAAGCAAAAAATTTATCTGTCCTTTTCCCTGAAAAGATATTATGTTGCGACCCTCCAAAAAAAATTTCCCGGTACTATTTAGTGGGTCCGATCTCAAAAAAAGTTTGGATTCTAAACAAACATAAAAATAGGATAATCAACAATATTACTTGTAAAATACTAATTTATTAAGAGGATTTAAAAAATAAGACAACACTGCAAAATTAATAAAAATTGCTAAATATTAAGATAAATGTAAAGGAGAACGTCATAGAGAACTGAAAGCGGGCTAGTAATATACAATTTCTTTAAAATTTTAGGCTAAAAGTAGGAAGTTCCATAAATAGTGAAAATAAAATTAAGAGATTAATTGTATTTAACAATTTATATTTATATTATTATTATTTATATAAGCCCCTTTTTAGATTATATTACCCGCAAATTTAGAAAGAAAGCTTACTTTTGAAATTTTTGATCTAGTCCCTAAAAAAAGATTATTATTAAAAAGAAAATTTTGAATATTAACTATATAATAAGATAATTATAATAATTTTACCAATTATCAATCTCTGCAAAAATACGGAACAAGATCGTGACATTGGTGTTGATATCTGTCTCTCTCAGTGACCTTGCATAGACTGTATTTGCGCCACATAGTCTTTCGTGAGTGGTCCCCACTTTCAAGTTTTCTTACTTTTCTTATTGGAATATTGCTAATTCATTTCAAACAATTCATCCAGGATCAACATTAAACTCCATCTTGATCATGTCACAAATAATGTTTGGGGCCCACTGAGCATACTCGTGTCTTGGATGGTTGCCCCATCAGCCCTCCTCATTCCTTCCCTATTCTATTTTAATCTTAATCTTAATCCAGCCATTTTCTATTTTCTTCTTGTGGCATATGTCGATAGAAAACTTCTCAGTCCACCAAAGTCTATTATATTAATAAAATAAAACCCAATTTATTTGGATTATATTCATGGAAAAAGTGGATTTAACATTCGAGGTCGTACTCTCTTATATTCATTCATTAAATGACTCTGCATAAAATCGTTAAGACCATTCATAAAATTCTTTCAATTCTCGAGTTCATTCTTCCTAAGCATTCAGGTTTTTCATTCATGATTGGATCTTTTATTTTAGTACAAGTAATTTTTTTTATTAAGGTTATTTTCCTTAGCCGATAAAGAGAAAAAGTTCAAGTTAAAAAGGGACAAAATCAAGATTAGTATAATTCATTTCATTAGGTAATTTCTCACCCTTTACTGATGATTACATTACATTATATTACGAGGATCCCTTTTATATTTCGGGATTTGAGATCAAAAACAAATCTTTTTACGGCCAAATGTTCATACAATATTGAATGCTGTTCCCACTAATGCCCAAGGATACCTCAATCTCACGATAAGTCACATCTTGCAGTATCAGTTCACGCACATCATCAATGTTTTCCGGAACAACAACCGATTTTCACGAAATTCGTCCTTAACCGCACTACGGGCACGATTGATTGGCTAATTAGGTTAATTCTTTTTGTCATATTTTGTAATTTCTAGAGAATCACAATCTAAAAGATTATTTATTGTCCAAAAATTAAACATAATTGGTAATGTTTTAAAAACAAAAACTCATTTAAAAATATACTTTTTTAAATTCTAACCTTTTATAATGGACGACTTATTTAGAGGGAGGGAGAATTTAAAAACTCTAAAAGTACTCAACAAAATTTTGACTTTTTTTGTAATAAACCTTATTTTGCCTAATTGAACAAATTACCAATTTTATACCGTCTGGTCATACTAATAAAATTTTTTCATTTTTTGAATTTTTTTTGTTACAAAATCTTTGTTACGCCCCTGCTCTCTAGATATAGATTTATTTATTAATATAAAATTCTTTCTTCATATCTATTCCTCAACTCCATTTGTGACTACTCATAATTTCATGCTACGCTTTTTAATTAAAGTAATGCAATTATTATAACTTTTTTCAGCTTACACTAATTTTAGGGTAAGTTTTATATGCTTTTTTTAACATTTTATAATAATCCAAGCTTTATAATGCTTTTTGTATGTTTTTTTCTAGCTTTTTTTGGGGTAATGTATAATTAAACTTCTTTGCTCTGTAAGTCTCTCTTTAAGTATATTCAAAAGAAAAAGAATTTACTTCCGGGCAGATTTACATATTTTAATAATCTCTTTCAATAATTATCCATATCATTTTCGTGAAACGGCATTAAACGTATCTTTTTTAGATTGCTGCGTTATAAGAAATGCTTGTAAATTTTTATATATATCCTATTAACATTCATACACACATACAAATAAATACAACTTTAAAAAAAATAATAGTTCTAAAGAAAATGCACATGTACAGATAGCTGTATATAATCAGTGAATGGAAAGAGGGAACTTGCAGCAACCAAAGAGAGAAATTTATAAAAAAGAACTTTCTCGTAGTGCTGACGTTTCGAGCACTTCTTCATCAGGATACTTGATAGTGTCCTTATGATGAGCGCAAAACGTTGAGACTGAAAGAGAGTTCTTTTACTTTTTTAATTTTCTTCCTTTGACAGCTGCAGCTTCTCTCCTTCTTCGCTTCGACAAATTTTCATTTTTAAAGAAATAAAAATTAAACTCTTTTTGTAAATATCCATATCGTTATAAAACAAATAAAATCCGAAGAGCCTTTTTTTTGTATATGAAATAATAAACTAAAAAAAAATCAATCTCTATTAAATATCTCTATTAAATTCTTTTAAAATTAAATAGAAAAGCCATTAAATTAAAATTAAATTTTTTTTTTACAAAAATTATTTCTATATCTATAATTTTTGATTATATAAATTAATTTATGAACGAATTAGATTGATTTTTTTACAGCTTGCTTTTCATTACTTTTATTTAATTATATATTATTTCAACTTTTTTTCTTTTTTGAATCTCTAGGGACAATTCCTGAAGCAACCCATGTGGCCCCTGCCTATATAATAAAATACAATCGATTCGTGGATAGTATCATCGAAAGATTTAATCGTAAACTGAAATCATTCGATCCTGTTAACATTCGTTTAGATGGACCACCAACGAATAGTAATAAAAGCAATCAAAAACCAAAAAGTAAACGAAGACAAGCTCCCGAATCGAAACGTCATAATTCAGCCAATAATCAATCTGTAAAAAGTACGCGAAAAGAAATACTCATAGAAACAAGGTAATATAAAAAATTATAACAAAATAAAAGTATGAGAATTTACTTAATAATAATGAAACCTTTAATTACTTAAATGTCTAAGAGAAATAGCCGTATCATAAATAAATCATTAGAGTAATAAAAGTTTGACAGGTCAGGTAATAATGGTGTAGCTAGAGGGGGAGTTTCATAATATAGTATATTATCTTAGTTTATACAAACATTGCCAAGCAATAGCTGCGGTGCCAATGCTGGTTCACAAGATCGCCTCCAAGAGTTCCAAAATTTCTATACTAATACTAATAAAATATGTACTTACTTAGTAATATTTTATATTAAAAAAAAGTAATTTTATCAATTCTTTCAGAGAATCACCAGATGAGAAAAATCTTGACGCAGTATTAGCACAAGTTAGTGCACAATTGCAGCAACAACCACAAATACAAGAATCGGCAAGGAGAGCATCTATTCAATCAAATTCAGTATTAAGGTCAAGAGGCCAAAGTAAACAAAACAAAAAGGTAGGAAGATTCGACTCTCTTCAACAATTTTCTAGCATTTTCTTTAAACAAGAGTAAATTTGTTTTCTTGGCCTAGAGAACTTTTCTTCCTGAATACCTTTCCTAGCTTGTTAATTAATCCTATCTCTATTCCCTTCTATTCTATTATTGCCTGATTTAGGAAGGAGTATCCCACCAATGGCTGTAATTTGCAAAATATATGGTCAAATAATAATTAAAGCAAGTAAAGAAATAAAATAGTTAAAATTGAAAAAAACTACTACAACACACTCAAAATTCTCAAAGTGAAAAAAATTCCCTCGCCAAAATGTTAGTGTAATTGTTTTTCAAAAACGTACTTTATTCAATTAGGAGATAATAAATTTATTCAAAAAAATTTGTTTGTGCCAGGATTAGAATTAAGGATCTCCTCATATCTAGTATGCCGAGTTAAGATTAAGTCAAAATGGTCAGTCTGGGAATGCTTGAACAAGAGCTAAGACACAGAGGTTATCGTATTACTTATTTATAGATGTTTTTATGATCCAAGTCTGTTCAAGCAAAGTATATGTGCCAAATGTAGGCGGGGAATATTTTATATATATAAATGGGTAAAATCAACCGATAATTTACTACAAAAAATTTTTATTCTTATTATTATTATTATTATTTATAATTGAAATTTCTTTTACAAATAAACAACATATATATCATTTATACATTAAATAAAATAACTAAAATAATAGATCTTTGGTATATTTATTGTGACCATTCATAATATTTTATATTTAAATTAGTTCCATTTCTGAAAATAAAAAAAATGCTTTAATTAAAAAATTATTTTTTTAAACGTCCAAAAATTTAAAATCCACCCTGTTCCTATGGATTATTGCACATTAGAAGTAATTTTACTTGATCTTACTTATATAAAATAGTAATAAATAGTATAGGTAAAGTATTGCGATCAAAAAAAAATTTCAGCGATAATAACGTTTTGAGATTCTCGAGTCTAAAAAATAGTCAGGGTATGTGAACAAGAACAAGATTTCTCAAAAAGCAAAATACCTTCGAAGCTGAAATTCTATATTTAAGATAGTTAACATCTTGAAGCTTTTGAATGAAAGGGGCCAGAGAATAGACTGGTATTTTACTGATGTACTTTTTTAGTTTCCAATTTTCTCAAAATTCGCTCTAATGATTTTGATTAAAATTCATAAAACAATTCTTTATTAGATGATCTTTTAAATGTATTAACCCTTATCCGCCCAAAAATTGTTTGGAGCTCACATAACTCTTGTAGGTTTTTAAGATTTTTATGATTTTCTATTAAACTCTTATATTCTAACGATTTTGATTAAAATGGTTGTACATATAATAAATTAGATAATCTTTAAGATGTATTTATTATTTTAAGAATGCCATAGAAAAGATAGGACAACTCTTTGCCATGGAACTAGTTAATTCCAGTCTTCCTTTATCCCCATGACCTCCACTCATGATTGGAACAACCTTTCTGCTATTATTATCTTCCCAAAAACTTACAATCTCCAATCTCTCAAATCCAACCTCAACATGCACCTTTTAAAGTTCACAGTCTCCTCTAATCCTGTTCTTCCTGGTTGCATGTGACCACTAGTCATTAGAGGTCCGTTGGGCCTAATGCTTCCATATTCAAAAAAAAAAAAATAAAAAATCTTCACCCCTAAATGATCAAGTTTTCACCATTTACATTTCATGCAAAAAAATATATCTGCACTCTCCTTCAAAAAATCTTTCTAGGTACATGTCTGATTAGTTATGATTATGAGACGGTTTATTATAAACTTTCTATACACAGATTTTTCTTAATATATATTTATAAGCCAGATAAAATTTTCTGTTTTAAGAAAATTTTTCAAAACATTTTAATTGATAAATTACCTTAAAATGAATCAAATGAACTTTCAGAATTTTCCTCACTTGAACTTTCGCTTTCACTCATAGTGGTCCACATATTAAGCTCATCCTCTTCCTCATTTTCATTTTCGCTAAAAGTAGACCATTGATCTTCCTCTTCTTCTTCCTCAGAGTTAATCTTTTCATCAGAACTATCGGTGGAAGATGAAGACGTATCTTGTGAAATTGAAGTAATCCTGTTAATGATTGCTAAAATATTTAATTTTATAGTACAACTAATAAGTCCCCGTCTGGGAGTAGGTATATCATTAATTTCAGAAACAGAATTTAGATCACTTCGATAGTTTGAAGTTGATATAATATTTGAGGATTCATTGGAACTATCATCATTAATCGAATCAACTGAATAAATATCCAATAATTTTTGTTTTTTTTTCTCCTGACATTTTGGCAAAACTTGATATTTGCAAATAGTGCAAACTCAAGAAGCATTAGAATAAATTTCTAACTTATGACAATATTGTAAATAACCCTCATATCTTACAGTTGTTGTATTTTTTATGATATTTATTATAACTGAACTCTATTTTATTTTTCATAACTGGAAAATATTATTCATGATGAAATTTATGTTCATTAGTCTTAAATGCCAATTTTTCTTTAAGGATCTCCATATAGATTAAAAATAAAAATATTTTTTTACTATTGATTAAACTAATTCCAAATGAATTATTTTCTTCGCGAGAATCTATTTTTGTGTAATCTTTTATTTTCAATTTATTTTGCGGGGGAAAGGGGGGAGGTCCCGGCCCACCTTGGCCTCTGAATTCATTCTTATAACTAATATATGAATTACGAATGAACTAACCTGAAAGATTGATTTTTTTTTAATTATATATATATTATTAAATTTTAGAAATTTTATTTCACAATTTGCAAACGAATATTTTATTGTAATTGATATACAGATATTTACAAAATTAAGTTAATTATTACATTTAAACAATTTAATTTTTTTATTTAGTGTCAATCTGAAAATAAAAAAAAAATCTTGAATTAAAAAGTATTTTACGTCCCATCTTACATCTCCATCTCCTAAAAGAACCGGTAAGTATTTTTGGCAAAAAACACACTCCGCCCCCTATCTGTTACA
Organism: Anisolabis maritima; assembly: GCA_010014785.2. Classification (NCBI taxonomy): domain Eukaryota; kingdom Metazoa; phylum Arthropoda; class Insecta; order Dermaptera; family Anisolabididae; genus Anisolabis; species Anisolabis maritima. Next base: position 22,301 of record JAAAKE020168456.1, read on the forward strand.
AAAAACCCTTTAGGAAAATTTTTTTAATTACCAAGATCCATTTACCCTAGTTTACATTAGAATACTTTTTTTTGTCTGCAATCGAATGAACTGCGTTTTTGAAGAGCTTCGTCTCCGATTTATTTCAAATCCAAGCATTTAGACATAAGTGTATATTTATTTCCTACCCAGAATAAAAACAAAGATTTGTTTGCATAAAAAATACATTTAGATTTGAATAAATGAGTAGAACTAATTTAAACCATAATTTTCAAATTTTTTTTATTACCAAATTAATATACAAAATATTCCCATTTATCCTCGTAGTTTCACCTTTTTTTCTAGAGAATGTTGAGTTTTTTATTTAGGTGCCCAGATCACATCGCAGAGTGGAACTGGATGATTAGATAGATTGATATAGGTCAGATCTCCCTTAGATTTGAGAGATCTTAGAGACTTAGGACACTCAAGTGGACCCTTTGTGTCATTAACCCTATTACAATGAATGAGATTATCTCCTACTTCCCCATCTCATGAGGAGACTTCCAGCGAAGAAGGAAATAATTTTTTGCGACAAGCTGGAGTTGAACCCGAGTTTTTTTTGCAACTCTAGATCCGTAATCCGCAGCTCATCCGTCTTACTACCTCCTCGAGATTTCATCATTTCATTTTAGTAGAGCCGAAATTGGCAAGTAAGGAGAAAATATAATTAACAACAGGTTGGCAATTCTTGGGCTAGAGACTTCTTGCTCCTTAAGAAATAATTAAACTTGACCCGTAACAATCATAGAGATGTTGTTAGAGTTTGGTGCGCCCAAGCGATCTTTGAGGTTTGAGGACATTCTCGGGGCATACTAAGATCGAGCCACTTCGTTTGGATCATTTTAATATATTCCTATGGAGTAATAGGACATTAGTGCGCTGCGATACGCCCCGTCACATTATTAATGGTGATCCGCAAAGACTTTTGGTGGACAATTTAATACAATCTAAAACTTTATATTTCAATGGAAGGTCAGGGACAACAAGAAATATTGCTCTGCTCCCAGTCAACTAAATTTTTATTATATTAATATAAAAATCTATAAAATATTTGAAGAAAAACATTACCAATTTTCTGACATCGAGCTCTCCAAATCTGAAGTTTCATCTTCGCTCATTTCCTCCTCGTCATTATTGTCTTCATGAACATCATAATCATAATCATCTTCTTCATCTTCATTTGTCGAATCTCCAAAAAGAAAAAAATATGAAAAAATGTGCTTAATGAAATGAATATAAAATTTTATATTACAATTATAAGAAGATTCGAGTGCACAAGCAATATCTGAATCATCAAATATATCATTAAAAACTTGAAAAATTTCAGAAATATCGTCTTCATGTGATTCATTATCATCATCATATTCGAAATCATCATCATCTTGGTAATCATCTCCATCTTGGTATTCATCATCATCATCTTCATCTTGATTAGAATCAGTACGATGTTCATTTGTGTTTGAAACATTTGCTAGTTCTTGAGTAGGTTCATCATCATCATTTCTGGGTGAATCTAGTGAATAAATATCCAGCAGTTTCGGGATTTTTTTTCCTGACATCCTGAAAAAAGAGAACCAATTTTGACTTGATATTAATTTTTTGGAAAATATTGCCTATTTAAAAAAAATAGAACAAGGCAATCCTGTAAATGTATTTTTAAGATAGAAATGCCAACAAAAAAATTATTATTGCTATTAAATTTGCCCTATTCTATCAATAGCAAATACTTAATATTTATTATATATTAAACAAAATAATTATTTTTATCCAAAAGAATAAATTTTGAAAATGTATAAATCTCGGATAAAATTTTAAATAAATTTTTTTAATTATAAAAAATTTAATTAATACTACACCTTGTGAAATTTAAAATAATCCTTAAAGTAATTTAATATAAAATAAAAATTTTATAAAGGGAGGTTAAATTTAATGTTTATTTCATAATTAGTAAAAAAATAATACCATCTTTTAAAAATTAAATTACTAATGAGAATCACTATAAAATATTTTAAAATCAATTTTATCAATTTTATCAATTTTAATTTCTTTTAATAACTAATTTATCAAAAATATAATAAAAGTGGAAAAAGATATGAAATTATAACATAAATTAAATCTCGAAATTAATATTAATTTCATAAATATTTAGTGTTGAGTTTAGAGATAAATGCAACATGATAAACATTGCACATGCGCACATCTGTCTTGTGTATGCTAACCTGGCAGTCCCGTTATTTAACATTTTTTTAAATTTCAATGATATATTTTGAAAAGACAGAAAATTTCAATGCAATGATGTTATGGGTCATTTGAAGTATGCAAGACGCCCAATAACTCAAAATTATGATCATGGCCATTGAGAGGCGGGGCATCCGTGCATATTGTTCTGGGGCATCTCGGGGTTAGGGCTTTCAAAGGACTTCGAGATGCTCACAGACTCAGATTAAAATTTCCAATTTGGCCAATTCCTAAAGCTCTTTATTTAGCTTGAAAGAAACTATTTACTCATAATTTTTTGCTTGCCTTAACATTAACTTAATAGATTATAATCTTTTTCAGACTCCTAAAGCGAAAGCCACCCTTTATGGTCTCTCTACAATTAAACGAGATGGGGATGTTACTGTGAACGTCATGTCTAGTCATGTAACAGTAAAGAGCAATTTCCTCATTGGACCATTGATTCTTAAGGTGAAGAAAGAATGTTTCTACAAATTCTATAGAATAGATTATTTATAAAAAAATTTTGTTTAGGTTGAACGAGAATTAGGACGAGGAGTGAAGAAAGATATTCGAAGTGCAACGGCGACTACAACCGAGATGATTGGAAAATTAAATTTAAGGGTTCATGGAGGAGCAGCTACTCTTCACTCGATCAAAGTTTTACAACCTAGACAGGTAACAGCAGATCTTTTTTGAGTTATTATTATTAAAATTGAGGAGTTGGAGCCGAGTAATTTTGACATAGTATCTATTAAAAACAAATCTAAATTTGCATACAAACATTCGACATTTCTGCACTTCTAAGTCAAATAAAAATTATTAACACATTTATTTTCCAAATTCTTCGGAAGAAAAATCCATAACACCTCTTAATATTTTTAATATGTTAAAAGTTTTTATCGAAAGAAAAATATATATTTTTTATATTAAAAGTTTTTTTGGAATTTACTTCCGAAGGATTTGGAATATAAATGTGTTAATAAATTTTTTTTGACTTAGAAAAGCCACAATGTCACTTAATTAAATATGATGTAATTTTTAATCAACTATTTAAAATTCTTTACTGATTTTAACATAAGAAAAAAATTTCAGATGCGAGTGGATAGTCCAGATGACCATGACAAAACCCGTGAATATGTTTGGAAAAAATCAAGTCGTCTTGCTCAATTAGTTGCGAGGAAACTAACATCCGCAACGAAATCACTTCTTGAACCACCACCAATGGAAATGCAACCAACACCTACAATCGTAACATTTGACGTTGAACATCAGAAAGAACAAACATCACAATCAGAGGAGACTGACGAAATCGAACTTACTGATGAAATTCAACCTATCCATGGAGCCATTGCATCAATGAGAGCCCCTTAAAAAATCTCTTAATTGGAGAGTGCCAACATTGTAAACGAAATCAGAGAAGGTATAACAATAACAAGAAAATTGTTAATAGAAATATTTATGCTAACTTTAGGGGCGGAGATGTTCATTTTAATCAGATTGTATTTTGGTTGGACGATCAAACTGTAGGGTTTCTAGGAATTTAACTTAAAATTTTCGGCATTTTCATATCATGGATATGCTCTCCTTTGAACGAGACAACCCGAAGACGACCACGGTCCGAAACAATCTAATCATATATTAATGATTTTTATTTTAATCTTAAGTCTCTCGGCATCTAAGGCCATATAGACTTTTAAACCATTAGCAATTTATTCTTTACGATACTTGTTATCCAGGCATATTTATTTAAATCAATTGGTATCCAATTGCTTTAAATAAATTTTTATCGAACTGCCTGGGATCCGAACCCACATCTCTTGGCTTTTTATGGTTATCACTATTGACATTGCCAATAGTTTTAACCTCTCGGCCACGAGGTGGGGGATATATTAATGATAACTAATATTCATTTAAAATAAAAAGTTTCTATATTGTTGATTTCAAATTTTGGTTGAGTCATGGATAAAGAAGAAAGAAATATTTGGGAAATCTAAAAACCTACTTATTACCAAATGGACATAGGAGATTTCCTTAACAAAAAAAAAAATACTTAGGATCTCATAAGATAGGCACTTAACTCCACTCTTCCTGCCAAGTGGCGCTTATGAATTGTCCGGTAAATTTATTTTGATAACATTGATATATATATATACATCGATCAGTTTTATTTTATTGCAAAGATCATTTGAATGTATATTCGAATCTATTTACAATAAAATAAAACTGAACGATGTTAACAATTAACATGTACTATTTATTCCTTTTAAAAGTAATTGGACAACCTATATCTTCTGTTGAATCAGGACATGAGGTGGCAGTCAGTGAGGAGTAGCGTCTATACCCCTGAAACTCCCACATTTCACGGCTTCTCAGTCTAAATTTATTGGACAATCATCAGGTGATAGGGCTACAATAGATTTTTACAATTATCATTTTTTTTAAATATTACAATAGATTGTTATTTTTTTACTTTCTCTTACCTATATGAAATATATGATGAGAAAGTATTGCGATCTCGAAAAATCGAGATTTCAATGGAAATACACGTTTTGAGATTCCCTGAGTCTAAAAAAAAAATGGGTTTCGCAAAATGGTCTATCTACTTGTGTGTTTGTCTGTGAACAAAAAACGAAAAAACCTACGAGGCTGAAATTTTATATTTAAGCTAGGTATCCTTTCGAATGCACCTTGAAGCTTTTGATTAAATTCGGCCAAGAGTACTAGTGCTTTACTGATGTACTTTTTTAAGTTTTATTTCAATTTTCTCAAAATTCGTTTTTACAATTTGAATTAAAATTAATATATCTATTATTTATTTATTTAATTTAATTTCAGAAAAATTTCTGAAAGTAGTGCAGATAATATTTTTCCAGAGTATGTTGCTTTGAAATTCAACTAATTCCATTTCTAAATCATGGATACCTAGCCATATATTGGACAATTGTAGATATTGACTACTTGTTAGCCCTGAGGAAGTGCAAGCGTACGAAACGTTGGCAACAAGAATACGAGTATATCTGTTTATATTTTTCACCTGGCTGATTAACTACAGCCTACAAAAAGAATAATCGTGATTTTTATATTATAGGAATTTTAATTTTAAAAATATAGTGAACATTTTAATATTATATTTTAAATATAAATTAATTTTAAAAATGATAAAACGATATTAGGAGGAGTTGTTGAAGCCCCTTTGCTATGACATATTTTTTTGTTAAAGATATTGACATTGTCAGTATTGATAACCTTCAAAGCCAACGGGGATGGATTCGGATCCCAGGCAATCCGATGAAAATTTATTTAAATCATTTGGATACCAATAAATAAATACTCCTGGATCATTGTTTCGTAAATAAATATATTATATATCGTTTAACCCCCTTGGTCAAGAGGTTAAAGATATTTTTTTGCATTTTTGGTCAATTTCGGCTATTGAGGTCATTTTGACTTTACATATGCACTATTACTGAGGAAAAATGTCGTATCGGCTACCGGCTGACGATCTACACTCTTGTCCTTGGGGCCACCTCCCGAGGTTCAGCTTGGCCTTTCTTAACTAGAACGATCTCGGTGGTTCTTCTCTCCGGCCAGGCCCGCCGGCAGGTTAAAGATAGTGATATTACCATTATTTATAACCTTCAAAGCCAAAGAGTGTGAGTTCGGATCCCAGGCAGAGTCCGAAGAAAATTTATTTAAATTAATTGGATACCTATTGATATAAATAAATATGCCTGGATTACCAAGTATCATAATAAATATATAGTGTATCGTTTCAAGTCTATATGCCCTCAGATGCCAAAGAGAATTTTAAAAAAAAATATATCGTTTAATCTCTCTATGCCGAAAACTAAATAATAAAAAATTTAAGGTTATAATAATAAATAAAATAATCATATTCATACAATAACAAATATTTTTTTGATTAATTAATTATTTTTGCATTAATTTCAGAAGAATATCAGGTGTTGGACAAGAAAATAGGAACTTCAAGAGTTGGCAACTCTAAAACCAATGGAACTGATTCAATGATAAGCCATATTTCTGTAATTTATTTATTTATTTATTATACAAGATATGGACATGCAGAATTAGGAAAATTTAATTAATAATTATTTATATATATACATAGATACATAGATAAATAGCTTAAATATTAGAATTATAATGAATAAAAAAATTGCTTAACATATCGGTTTGCCTATTTTTTAACGATGACTCAAATCCGAGGCCAATGAACGGAAATTTAGTTACCTTTTACTTATTTTATATTATTCTTAATATATATCAATTAAGAATAATAAATATAATTTCATTTAAATATGAAATAAGCAAGTTAGAAATATATCAAATTAAAAAAAAATAATATTAGACTATGTATTTAGAATAAAAATTAAAAATTCCAGTCCATCAAAATATAGTATATATATTTATTCTTTTTATTCATGGTAAAATTATAAATATATTAATAATTTATTTCTCATTTCTTATTTTTCTCCAAATATTAAGTATAAATAATGAAAAATATTATTTGTACAAAAAGCAAAGATAAGACTTATTTATTCGATGAATTGAAATTCTTTATATACTAGTCTTAGTTTAATATTTATTTAATCACATTTTTATATTTATTTAATAATTATAATTTTTATTTATATATAGGCAATTATTTATTTTTCTATTTTATTTATTTATTTTTAAATCTTATCTCAGAATAGTAATATTATTGGAAATTTTCCACTATGTAGGTATTATTGTTATTTGTTTAAATATAATTTTTTATTCTTTAATTACTTACATATAAATTTCCGCATGTCCATATCTATATATAATTTTTTTTTTATTATTTTGTTAATTTATATTTATTTAATTTTTAAATAGTATTATATTTTAGCATTTTTTTCAAAACTTCTCTTAGACCCTCCATAAAATTGCCTTCCTTTTGTTTCAAAAAATTTCACAAAAATTAGATTTATTAAAAGAAATTCTAGAGGGGGATATACAATAAATAAATTTTCTTCTATCTTGATTAATAATAAGAATATTAACTAATAATAAAGAATAGATTTGCAAAAATTTATAATAAAATATAAAACTAACTAAAATTTCAGTCAGATTTAATGTTTGAGAATGTTTCGATTAGTTAAAAAGGACTTAAAAAATATATATTTTTCTATGGAATTATACTTTAATATTATAAAAATGAAATATTATTTACAT
>JAAAKE020168468.1:0-11592 GCA_010014785.2 Anisolabis maritima
GTAAAAAACTAGTTTATAGTTAATAACATTGTACCATAAAAAATTATATGCTGAATAAACATCTTTAAAAAAAAAAAAAAGCAATCGGCTAGCGCGTTCGGCTGTTAACCGAAAGGTTGGTGGTTCGAGCCCACCCGGGGGCGAGTTTTTTTTGTTTAATTTTTTTTTATAATTTATTAGCTTAATATAATAAGGAGCCGAATAGGGAGAATTTGTTAGATTGATGCAGATTGAATGCTATTTTTTATTTTTGGGAGAAAATAAAAAATAGAAAAGAAAAATTTAAAAATAAGCTAGTCCAGTGGCGTAGCCATGAAGGTGTTATGGGGGTTAGAACCCATTGGATCTGAACTTAGATTAGATATTAGGTCTAATGAGAAGAATAAAATTTAATTAACAACTTCAAGGGTTCCTGGATGTGATGATTATGTAGGAAGATGAAGAAAAAGAAGGAAATTCTAAAATAGAATATGGATTGTATTTGAGTATGTAAAATAGAAAAATCATCCATTCTGAGAATTACTCATTACTTCTCTTCCATTATGACTTCCTTAAAAGACGGTGGTCAGATAGGGTCCACGGAATTATAATCTGAACTTCAAATCGAGACGGTGGACGATATTCCAGTGGACTCCTCGTCGCGTCAGCAGCCGACAACAGCAACAACCAACCGCAGTCGCAACAACGCCTTCTCGAAGTTAACTGAGCACCCGAAATCACAATCCAACTATTAGCCCCCATCTCTCCCACTTGTCAAGTATATCAGTAACTTTCTATTGGAAAAAAGCTTCAAATTTCTACTACTTGTAACACCAACTTTTATATCTAATATCCCTAATATCGGCAGTCCCAATTATAAGACAAGTAAAAATAATCCTATAACGAGTTTATAGTGAACTTATTTTCATTGAATTTAATTTTAAAAAACTTATTTAATATTGAATTTGTAAAGCAAAAAGATAATTCGTACAAAGAGCAAAATTATTGAAAAAAATGCGCCCCCGGGTGGGCTCGAACCACCAACCTTTCGGTTAACAGCCGAACGCGCTAGCCGATTGCGCCACGGAGGCTACAAAAATTTCATTTACAAATTAAAAAATTGTAAAATTTTTCTAGAATTATATTTGTCAAAAAAATTATGAAATTTCTTCATATAGGACTAAATGAAAATATATAAATACATTATCGTTAACTCATATTATAATAACATATAATAGATAGTATTAACTTTAACAATGTTTAGAGTTGGCGTAGGTTTCAGTATCATAGCCTCCGTGGCGCAATCGGCTAGCGCGTTCGGCTGTTAACCGAAAGGTTGGTGGTTCGAGCCCACCCGGGGGCGAATATTTTTTAAAATACTAATTTACTAAATGGGGAACAACGGTACATTTTGCAATTATTTTTCTATTAATAAACAATTTTTTATGACATAAATAAATTAAAAAATTTTATTAAAGCCTGCGCTTACCAAAGTGTAGCCATGGCGTTTGTATTTTTTTTTTTTTGAAAATTTTCTAATAATCATAAATTAATTTTTCTTTTGTTAATGAAAGAAGGGGGGGGGGGAGTATTTGGCGTTTGTGATCTATTCTCTTTTTTAGTTGTTGTTCTCAACATGAAATGATAATTTTTAATGAGAAAATCAATGCTCTCGTTGACAAATTTTATTATTCAAACATGTTTCATATTTGTTTATCAAAGAAAGGAAAACAAGAAATTATAAATCAAACGGGGAGGATTTTTAATTCGTTTTCTTCTCTCATTTCATTTCTTAGTTGGAATGAAAATGAATTTATTGAGAATTTTTCTTTTTTTGAAATTGATCATTTATGTGAAGGGAATCCTTGAGATCCTCTCTAAAAATGCTGATCAGATCATGGAAGAACATTTAATGTTTCTAACTAATTATATTTTAGAAAATTATTTTTCTCATTATAAATGTGTGGCTTTTATAATAGATAAGACAAACAAGTGAGTTTAAATAAAAAGAAATATAATTTTTAATTAAAAAAAAGCCTATATTATCAAAATCCACGCTTCGTTCACATTCGATTGAATTTATCACTTCATTCCATCATAGGGTCGCTTATAACGAAAATTTTCCCAATTTCAAAAACGGCTGGCATTATTGAAAAAAGTTTATAATAAAAATCACTTAAAATTAAATTTTTTTATTTAGTGAAATTTTCTCTAAGATTATAAAGAATAAAATATAGACGGGAAACTAAAAATTGCAAGAATAAAACACTCTAGAGCAATGGTTCCCAACCGGTGTTCCGTAAGCATTTCACAAGTATTCGGATCGGATTTAGTAGCAAATCGGAAGTGTACGCCCGCATTCGAACGGGCGAATATCAAAAAATCAAAATCATTAAATTTTCATAAACAAATTTATATTTTTTTATTTTTATTTTTAATTCTTTTCAATTAAATCCCTAAGGTCTCAAAAAAATATTGTAATAAAAACAAATTTTTCAAAAAAAAGAGGCCTTCATAAGAAGCTCGTTTAAATAAACGGGATCTCAGTAGGTAGGCCTATACGGTCCAAATGAAATGAAAGAGACCTTGGCAAATATAAACACTTCTACAATTTACTCTACTTTTTGATTAATTAATTTAATTTGCAGTACGCAGTTAAAATTCGGTTGTGCATATTAATAAACAATCTTAAGTAAAATAATATAAATATATTGTACATTACACAATTATAGTTTAATAAAAAACTTTGTACCCCTGTACAAATGATGGATAGATTTATCATAAAGGAAAATAATTATGATACAAGTTCAAGCGATAGCGATGAGAATGAAGAGGCTACTGCTTTTTTAAAAGAAAAGCCTAGCTGTTCAAAAAAACGTAAAATTAATCGGCACAATATGGAAGAATATATGAATTACGGCATTACATGGATAGGCGATAAAGATTGTCCAACCCCATTGTGTTGTGTATGTGGATTTAAACTTGTTAATAGTGCAATGGTTCCTGCAAAGTTGAAACGACATTTTACAACTAAGCATGAAAATCTTTCTTCAAAAGGTATAGATTATTATTTTTTAGACTTTTAATTACGAATAACAAACAAGCAACCTATTTCAATAAAATTGTGAAATTATCAAATAAATCTCAAATACCAGAATTAGTAGCTATGAAACAAAAACCACACCATAGCCGAATCACTCATTTTACCAGCGTGTTACGAAATCGCCAGTATTATGTTTGGAGAAAATGCGAAAAAAGAAGTAATGAAAATTCTAGTCTCAAATAATACCATTCAAAGAAAAATAATTGATATGGCATGTGATATTGAAAGCAGACTTGCAAGTAAACTTCACAATCTATGTTTCGCACTTGACAAGTCAACTGATATCAGTGGAAAAGCCATTTTATTTGGATTCATTCGATTTGTTAAAGAAAATAGAATAGGTCAATGAATTTTTGTGTTGCAGAGAGAACGACTGGAGAAGCCATTTACAACGCTATTAATTCTTTGAATTTGACCGGGGAACAATGCGTGGAAATCTGCACTGCTCCATCAACGAGAGGCTCAGTCAAGGGATTTGTTGACATTTGCAAAACAACGCAACAGTCAGATTTATCTAAACCGCTGCTTCTTACATGGTAAATTAGATAAAGGCAAGATCATTGAAATCCCGAATTTTTAAACAACTGTGTGAAACGATGGAAACAAAATATGAAGGGTTTTTCATAGAGAAATCAGGTGGCTTTCTCGAGGAAAGATCCTCTCTCGTGGACTGTAACTGAAAAAAGAATTGATAGTTTTCTTCGAACAAGAAAATATGCGCTTCACAGAAGATCTTAAGAATGATATGTGGTGTGCCAAACTTGCATATTTAACGGACATATTTGGTTATTTGAACACTGTGAATACTACCATGCAAGGTGTACACGAAAACATCTTAACATCAACAGACAAAATATCAGCTTTCCACAGGAAGATCATTCTTTGGAAAAAGAGAATAGAAGAAAATAATCTCAGTATGTTTCTATCCATACATAACAATAGTTCCGATTGTGTTTCCTGATATCAGAACATTTAGCAATATTAGACAACAACATATGAAAATATTTTCCCTCTCTCAACCGGGACAAATATGACTGGGTTAGGAATCCATTTTTTCAAAAGAATTATATAATAATTCTGAATTTAATGTTTTCAGAGGAAACGGAGCTTATATTCTTGTCATCTGACCACACCTTGAAAATCACAGAAACGAATCGTGATGAATTCTGGATATCCGTCCAACAAGAATATCCACTGATATCAAAAAAAAGCCATAAAAATTTTACTAGGTTTTTCAACTTCATATTTATGTGAAGTAGGGTTTTCCACATTAACCAAAAGAAAATCTAAAAAAAGGAAAAGACTGACAAATTTAGAGGAAGAAACAAGAGTGGCATTGTCTTATATACATCCAAACATAGAAGAAATATGTAAAAAAAACATCAGGCACAAATTTCTCATTAAAGTTATTTAGGTATTTTTTTTTCTGTCTCAAAAATGGCGTTAATATTACTATAAGTAGTGATTTGTATTATAACTGCCCAATTCTAATAAAATAACTGATGATAAGCTTATGTATTTCATATTAACTTAAGTAAGTTTAAAGAAAATTGTTCACAAAAGTGTTCCGCACCCTAGAAAAGGTTGGTGCTGCTGCTCTAGACACACAAAAAATGGGAGAGGGAGGGTCATTTAGGGATAGGGGGGCAGGTCCTAAGAGATCCTCCGTAAATGGTGTAAACTGCTGCCCGACTCTGAGTCTCCTAGGAATTTTTTGAAATCGCATTTAACGGTATATATTCAATATTTATATTTGTTAAAATATTTGAGAAAATTCATAAAAAATCACAGAGAAAATTAATTTAAGTAATAATAATAGAGAAGGCAAGAAGCAGTCAGCAATGAGGCTGCCTTTGGATGGTCAATAAAAACTCCAAATTGAGACGTTTCGAACAAGGTTTTCTGGTTCATCTTCAGTCCAATTTGATAGTTGTATTTATGCCCAAAGATGATCAGCATGTATTTGAAATGCATATATAAGCGTCAACGATGTTAATGTTATGGTACAGTCTCTTTAGTGTGAGAGTGATGAAATCACTCAATTTTTATTGAGCCTCCAAGGCTGCCTTATTGTTGATCTTGCCTTCTCTTCTCTTATAATTTCCAAACAGGAACAACTCCTTCAATTTTAATTTATGTTAAAATTATTCTGCAGATGCTAGAAGAAATTCATAGGTTTATTATAAATGTCCATTTTCATAAAAATCTGGTGGAGATATAGCTGTGAAATTAGATAAAACCTCTATTTTGACCGTAGCAATCCCGTTAGATGGTACGAGTAAAATGCCACTTATATAAATTCTTCCTATCTCAAGCTAATTAATATATAGCTTATGTTTAAAATTAGCGTAGCCACTGCAGAGCAAAAGTCTGAAATGCGGAGAGGCCAAGTGTATGGGATCAAGTAAACTGAGAAAATACATAATATCAACAACATAGTCTAGATAGATAATATTGAATACAAATATGGTGTGACTAAACGCATATCACATAACTTTCTCTTACCTAAGGTAAGGAAAGCTAAATAATGTGCTGTCACATCAGATAGCCAATTTAATCAATATCATTAATAGTAGTAGTTTAAGAGAAAATTTTCAAAAAAAAAAACCCAAAAACTTACAAGAGTAAAGTGGACCCCAAACAATTTTGGAAGGGTAAAGATCATCTAATAAATAATAATTGTTTTATGAATTTTAATCGTTAGTGCAAATTTTGAGAAAATCGAAAAAAAAATTATTCATTTAAAAACTCATTAAAGTAAGTTACTAGTATCCTTTGGCCGATTTTTTTCAAAAGCTTCGAGGTGCAAGATATGAGGGTACCTAGTATAAATATAAAATTTCAGCCACGAGCCTCTTCGTTTTTGAGAAATCTTGTTCACCATTTTGTGAGACCCATTTTTTACTCAAGCAACCTCAATATTACGTCAATATTTCCGTTGAAATCTCGACATCGATTCTTTTTGTGATCCTAATACTTTCCCACTATAAATTTCTTATATAGCTAAGAGAAAGTAAAAATACTTGCAGAAACAAATTTGTAATAACTCTGGAAATATATCAATTATTTGCCTGATCACTGTATGGATGTATTTATATTCGCTTTTCACTCTACCGCGTCAAATAAGCATAAGCGCGCATGATATGATCTGTATTATCTCTTAGTTTTTTTTTATCACGTATTAATGTAATCTATATTATATTTTTATTTTCTGGTGTTCTCTTATTAAATGTATTTTGCAAAAATCAAAATTTGTATGTGTGTATTTATTATAATGAATAACAAGGGAGGCGAACCCTCCGACCATGCTCGGAAGGGTTCGATATTTCTAGCTATCCGCTGGTTGCAAGCCAATAATTAATGTATTTTTGGTTTCAGGGTGACTCAAACTCTTTGCGGTGAAATAATCGCACTGCAAAAATGCTTTTTTCAATACCAGAAATAGAAATATAAATTTTTCAGGGCAATAAAATGCGAACCGATTCGCTCTAGTTACTTATAGTGTGTTAATACTATTTTAAAAATTCCATTGTTCTAGATTGAACCCATCGTATATTTTAGAGAATATTCAAACAAATGTCCCGATTGTGACTATAGAGGCCAGCGAAGAACCTTTAGGGACTAATTGGACAGCAATGGTAGAACGTTATCAATTAGAACGAGAGAGCAACGAACCCTGGACAGCTCCTGATCTTCTCATCCAGGCAAGTTTGTCCAGAATGTGGACACAGATGAGGCATTTTTGTTGTGGAAATCTTAACTCAATTCTAAAACATCGCCAGTAAAAGACTTTATAAAAAGATTATACCGCGCTTGTTAATTTCCCACCAACTATATATATTCTTTTCAGGGGGTTGGCTGCGACTAATTACTTTTTGGTTGCAGCTTCTTCAATACCAGAAATAGAAATATAAATTTTTCAGGGCAATCAAATGTGGACCGATTCGCTCTAGTTACTTAGAGTCTAGCGTGTTAATAGTATTTTAAAAATTTCATTGTTCTAGGTTAAACCCATCGTATATTTTAGAGAATATTCAAACAAATGTTCAGATTGATTGATCGCCTCTTTTACTATTCCAAGACTAATTCAATAATAATAGATAGAATTGGTACGAAGCTGTCATGTTATAAAAGGCTTAATCTTTTTTTAATATTCTATAAGGGAAAACTTCCACAGATTTTCATATATAAAGAATTTCAAAATAAAAGACAATCTATGCGTTTTTATAAATATGTAATTATATTTAAATTAAAAAGCATTTTTTTTCAAATTGAATATACATTTCGTACACGATGATATCACATCACCCAGTTCTGCTATAAAGAAACTAATTTGATATTATATTGTCGATAGGATATTGGAAATAGTAGCATTTCATTCATGGGAGTTTTTTTAACAGCAGAACAAATTCAGTTGAATTTTACCTCATATTGAAACTTCAGATTATATAATATTCCCCTCAAAAGTATTTGGACAACCTGTATCTTTTGAGGTAATAGGAGAACTATATCAAAATCAAAATCATCGAATTTCATAATGTTTTACTTATTAATAAATTTATTTTATTTTTGATTATACAAACAGAGCTCTTTAAATAAACCATTAAGACGAAATTTATTTTGAAATGCATAGTAAATCGTTTACTTTGATCAACTTTCAGAATAGATTGATCCATCTACAGAAACTGGTGGTTTACTGATGATATTCTAACTCATTTTCATTTCACATTAAAGGAAAATTGTTTTATTTTCAAAAAAGAATTTGCCTTTAATTTAACATAAAAAAGAAGTGACATCAACATTTCTTTTAGTTGGATCTAATACCAAAATAATGGCTTAACTAGGGGCCGCATGAGACTGCAATACGAGCAAATCTGATCAAAATGTTCTATTTAAAGCTTAAACTTAAAATATAAGATTTTATGCAATTCGAATTTGTTTTTCGTGTACTCATAGGTCTTAAAAAAAAACCTGTTAACTTGTTGTTGTTGTTCTAGGCTCTGGATAATCAATGTCGTGGGATTATTATTCAAACAGACCGAGTCCAAGAATACATGGAAATCATTCCTCATCTGTACAAAGTGGCCAATTATAAATCTGATAGGAAATATATGTTTCTCCCCAGGACTGCTAATAGCCAGCCTCCAGTACTCAACCAAATTTTTCAATTACAGGTTACAACTATTTTACGTCGTAATTGCTCCGTGTCTAAGTGCTAGTATTTTTTCTTGAGAGTTAGTTCTTATTCTAATTGTTGTTGCAGGAATGTGGGTTCGTTCGTGATGTTTTATTCGTTTTGCCGGTCAACGGTTCTTGTTATCAGATGACCACACATCTATTTGATAGCATTCAATTGGACGCTCTACAAATTTTGGGAAATTACTGTCCTGAGGACAAAGAAATTTGGCAGCCACCAAATCTATACAAAAAGTTATTTCCTAACAAAATGAAGGATTTAAGAGGAAGACCATTACGTTTCAGCTCTTTTACTTATCCTCCATATCATATTATAGATTTTGGTAGGTAGAAATAGTGATTAAAATTTGTATTACTATATTACTTCCCATGATTATTTAAAAATAAAAATTATAATTTTTTTTTTTAAAGAAAATAAAACTTATGATGGGCTTGAAATCCGAATAATCAAAGAGATCGCAAGAAGACATAATGGAACGATAATGGGTCTCCCAGTCCTCGATGGCCAATTATGGGGAGATATTTATTTGGAAACAATGAATGCCACAGGACTTCTTGGGAGATTATGGCGATTTGAAGTAGAATTTAGTGTTGGATCGTTTTATACTTATGAATTTACTAACAGGTAAATATATTCTTTTTTTCGACGATTTATGAAATAATTTCTTAATTTTTTAAAATTTTATAAATAAATATGCCTGGGAAATTCGTATCGTCAATAAATATATTATATATCGTTTAATGTCTAAAAGGCCTCAGATTCCAAAAAGACTAAAATTTATAAATTTGATATTATTATAGTTAGAAATAAAAATATAATTAAATTCTTAAACATTATATAAGCCCAATTTATTATCTATTAACATTTCGAATGTTTTTTGTTTCAGGTATCTCGATCAATCGGTGTACTACCTTCGAGGGGCAATGCATTGTGTCGCACCCAAACCTGATGTGGTATTTGATTGGCTTGGCCCTATGTTACCCTTTACGTCAGAAATGTGGATAGCCCTGGGAGTCACTCTGATTGTGGTCCCTATAGCTCTATCAGTAATTACCAGAGCTACTATACGTCTTGTAGGCAAGAGAAGCAATCAATCTTTCAAACAAGTAGTGATGGAAGGCAGTTAATTAAAATATTTTTTAAGTTTATTGATGGAAAAGTACGGTTTCGTTTGACTTTTTCAGTTTTTTACAGGAGAATTTTAACTCAATTTATAAATTGAGATATGGTATGGGTGATAAAAGTTGCATTCTGATTGTGGACCCTACAATTCTACTAGCAATATCAAAGGCGCTACGCCTTGTAGAAATAAAATTGCTTTAAAAAAGATCCGAAATTCAAAAAACCGCTATTTTATAATAATAAATGCAAAAAATATTAATTTTTTATTTAATTGGTTGCCTTCTATCGTCACTTACTTTTTAATTCTAATCAGCTTGCTATCATATAACAGCAGTATTCAAACTGTGTTCCTCGGAACCCTGGAGGTCTGCACAAACCCCCCCTTCTACGAATTGTTGAATTGGAATTTGTAATTGTTTATATTCGTTTAATAAAAGAATATGAAGTGAAAATATTTTTTTAAAGTTTATATATTCTGGATTTTGTAAATATTTAATTCTTGTGACGAGAACAATATTTTAATTCTCATGAAGGTCCGTGATAAAGTTTGAAGACCGCTTTCCTATAACCATGCTTTCATACTAATTAAAGGATGGCTATAAAATTTTTTAAGAGTTTTAAGATCTATTTATTTGAATCAAAATCAAAAAAAATCAAAAATTGGACAACCTGTATCTTTAGTTTCTTTATAATTAATTAGAAGACCTAAATGAAAACCGAAAATAATAAATTTAATTATAACTAAAACTTTAAGAAATTTTATGATATTTCATGTAGATCTTCTAATTATCCTTAAGAAGAAATGAAGGATACAGGTTGTTCAATTACTTTTGAGGGGGATAGTGTACATTTTGTTGATGTTGTTGCTCATGTCCAAAATATCCATTCAGTTAAATAAGAAAATATTTGCTTGTGTTTTAGACTTTTCCTTTAGGACATTATAAGTAGTCTGGAAAAATTAACGACTTTAATTAATTTGCTCTAAAAAAAAAGAATATTTCTACTTACAATAAATCGTTGACCAGCAATCATATAGTTTCTGAATCTTTAAAATTGGGATGAATATTCTCAAATTTTATTTTCTATATATGACTATGCTGCAATTGTCGTGAGGTTTTTAAAGAGTGGGGGATGGTTAATAATTTAAGTAGAAGATGAAGTTTAAAGAAAATGACGGTTGTTTTTTTGATAGCTCTAGTAGTTAATTGAGTTAGGGAATGGATTCCCCAAGTGAAAAATAAAAACAAATATGTTCTTGTTGCTGACGTTTCGGACATCTGCCTGTCACGCACTTCCTTAGGATAATCAAGTAGCGAATATTTAGAGATGTTCGGTAAATTTATTTTCCTAACATTGAAGAAGCGCATGGCAGGCGTTCGAGAAGTCAAGACAAGAACATCTCTTTATTTTTCACGTGGCTGGATCAGGAAATCCTGACCCTAACTCAAGTTATAGAAAATGTATATTTTTGTCCACCTTACGTGATTGAATGGTCATCTGAATGAAAATCAAAAAGTGTTAATATAAAAATTAATAATTCGCAATTTAAATGGCTATACCAAATACTAAACGAAAAAAATAAAGTCATTTTTAAAAGCAAAATTATTGAAAAACTATTCTATATATAATTTAAAAAGATACAAGTCAGATTAAATAGATTTACAAAGAAGGAAACTATTTCACTGCCATATTTAATTAAAATAATTAATTGCGAAAAATAAATTTTATCGCTTGTTATTTAATTATTTAGAACAGAACTATCCAACGTTTGGTAGATCACGGGCTGAATTAAAAAATATTTTTTCCTGGCAGAATTTGGAAATGTTGTAAGTTAGGTTAAATAACTTCCAATATGATGCAATTATTTTTTATTAACTGTTTTTGATTTTCATCCAAATGATAGCCATTGTAGTGGCACAAAATTCAACATTTTCTTTACCTTTAACCTTTAGGATACTTCTATTTAACGACAAGTGAATAATTAACATCCACAACAAATGAAGTGTAGTCATAAATGTAAAATAAAATTTGAAAATGTCGCATCCAGTAACCGATAGGCTAAAGATATTGACATTGCCAGTTTTGATAACCTTAAAAAGCAAGGATTCCAGGCAATCCGATGAAAATTTATTTAAGTCAATTGGATACCAATTGATATAAATAATTATGCCTGGATAATTTTATCGTATAT
>JAAAKE020168479.1:0-11592 GCA_010014785.2 Anisolabis maritima
AGCGCACTGAGTTTAGCCACTTTTCGTTTTAACCCAGTGCGTGCGCTAATGTGGGAGACCTGGGCGACCGTGTTGGGGAGGTATAATAATAAAAATATAATAATAATTGTTTGTAGCTCTATTTGAAAATAAAGTATATTAAAAATTTTTAAGCCTGCTGAGACCATTTTGACCTTTAAATTAACAGATCGATTGCTTCCGGCGGATGTGTTTCTCAGAGGTCACCTATCCGAGGTTCACCATTTATTGACAGTGATTTCGGTCCTCCTGGGTATATAAAATATGTGGCTGTTGTATTTAACAAT
The DNA here is from genome assembly GCA_010014785.2 of Anisolabis maritima. Lineage (NCBI taxonomy): Eukaryota > Metazoa > Arthropoda > Insecta > Dermaptera > Anisolabididae > Anisolabis > Anisolabis maritima. The sequence goes on from JAAAKE020168479.1 coordinate 306, forward strand.
GCAGCCTCTAAAGTCTCCAGTTTGGGACGTTTCGACTTGACTCATCGTCAATATCAGAACTCAAATTGAGTGCATATTGTATGTATTAATCGATATATTGGCTTATAATTTTTGGGATAGAGTTTTGAAATCCCTATTATATAGAAACTAATAATAATAGGAGTATTTAGTTCAATGGAGAGAATTTCGGGTCATTTCGTCTATTCTCGGCTCTCTATTATTGTTGTGGTCAAAAGATCGTCGATTGTCAGCAAGACAAGCGTGATGTTAGCAATGATTGACAATTCAATAGCCTTATTATCTACTCTCTGAATGGAAGACTGAGAGGGGAGGGGGAGGAAGGAATATCCCTGAATAATTTATTTATATTCATTGATTAAGAAAATTAAACATATATCTCATAACAATTGATTAATTTTAAATTTTTAAATAAATTAATATGTGAAATATTTTCATTATTTTCTCTTTCTTCTTGAAGAATTTTTGGCATCTGAGGCTAATTAGATTTTAAACCATTTTAATATTATATTTATTTATTTTTTTAAGTCTTATTCGGCATTTAGATCCATCCTTATTTATAAATAAATAAATTTATATTAATTGAGAGCCAGCCCTATCCCTTGGTGCAGAGGTAGAGCTTTTGCCTCACAAACCAAAGGTCAGTGTTTCGCTTCCCGTCCTGAACGACAAAAATTTATTTCTATTATATTGGCTACCAAATAAGGACGAAGTCTAAATGGCCTCAGATGCCGAAAAAGACAAAAAAAAAAAAAAAAAATTGCGAGCCAATATATAATAGAAATAAATATTTGTCGGGGAGGGAACCACCGAACTTTGTGGTACGTGAGGCGAGACCCTCTACCTCTTCACCATGGGACAGGGAATATATAAATAAATAATAATTTAAATGCAAATTATAAAATGAATTTTTGAATTTAATTTTTCAAATAAATATAATTTGCGTAAAAATAAAATTAAAAAAAATTATATTTTACATGACGCCCCTAAAATTTGGCGTCTTAGGCCATCGCCTTATGAAAGGCCCGGACCTATGCATAAACATTAAATAATTAAAAAGGAGGGGGAATCTCTCTCCTCCAATTATTAATAAATGTTTTCTCATAAAAATAGCTTATTATGTATTTTAAAGTCTCTTCGGCATCTGAGGCCATTTAGACTTGAAACGATACATATTATATATTTATGATACAATTTATGATCTAGACATATTTATTTATACTAATAAATAAATAAATTTTCATCGGACTGACTGGGATCCGAACCCACACCCCTTGGCTTTTAAGTTTATCAATATTGACAATGTTTACCTCTCGGCCACGGGAAGGAGGGGGGGAGGGGGGGGGGGGATAAGAAATTGACATTTAAAACTTTAAATTTCGAATAAATTATATCAGATAGGATTTATTTTTTCCATTATTGATTAACCTAACCTCACTTTTAGAAATAAATGTCAAACTCTGCTCGCAGCCTAAGAATGCAACGTTATCATGTCCTGATACTCAATAACCAATGAGAAGCCTATCACGGCAAACATAGAATAATATTATTTTATTTGAAATAATTTTTAATTTTGGGGTTTTTTTCTTTTTTAATTTTTTTTAAAAAGGGATTCAAGTCAATATTCTTGATAAATAAAAAATTACAAAATTTCAATTTCTATTCCTCTTCACTGATTTTGGGCTGAAGAATTGATTCGATGGCCTGGGCCGATTGGATCATGTCCTCTCCAGATATTCGACAGTTACTATTATCACCTCTGAGGGCAGAAACTCTTAGTCTCATGGATATAGAAAGAGGATCAAGACATTACGTAAAGCATTTTCCTCAATCTATCTTCCTTTTAATCATATTTTTTTTTTTTATTTGAAACTTTAAATTTCTTATTTATTTAATTTTTAAATAAATAACAGAAGCAGAAACTCCTATGATTTAATTAACACTTTCCCGGTAGGTTTTAACATCTCTTCAGTACCGTTGCGGAATTCAAAAACAAACAAATACAAAACGTCTCTCACATCTCCTGAAGAAACATTTCGCACCCCACCTCACCTTCTATATTTTAGAATAATAGTGATGACGTTATCAATAGATAGCAATAAGAAATAAAGAGTAACGGTATTTTAAGGTCTATGCCTTTTAAAATGAAATGGGCGGTGGCTGTTTTAATTAAAATTCATAGTTTTAAGTGAGGAATTTATTCTCTCGATTACTATTAGTTGCATATTTTATTAATATGTACAGATACAAAGACTTGGAGCGTTTAAGGCTAAGGCCACAGGAGACTCAATTGGTTCAAGATACAAAGATGATTTGTTGCGTTTGTTCGCGTATCATTGCCAATAGAGTATGTTATATGAGTGAATGCGTTATTCCGCTCTGTAAAGAGGTGATACATGGTCTTCTGGATTTTCGATTTGAAATTGTGTATAATAATAAATATTAATTTCGCCCTGTCTCGCTTCACGGACCAAAAATTAGTGAGTGGATCGCTTCCACAAAAAATTATTTTGGTTACCAATTAACATTAATATAAATAAATAAGGACGGAGTTTAAATAACTTCAAAAAAATTAAATTAATTTTTGGTCTAAAAATCCGACAGACCCAATAATATCAGAATTCAAGAGGGGGGGGGGAGGGGGCGTAGTCGGAATCAATAAACATTTGTTGTTTTTTTTTGAAGCCCCGCAACTTCATCTATAAGTTCATTTTTTATAGCTATTAATAAATTAATTGGTACCCAATAGAATTGAAATAAATGTTGGTCACTCATGATGGGAAGGAAGTGAGGAACAGGACTTATTTTTTATACTCTTTGCGACTGTAGAGGCCATTTTCATAAATCTTATTTATAAACATAAAATATCGATGGCTTTAACAGTCTTCTCGGGGCCACCCATCCACTGCTTGGCCTTGCTTAATAACAAAGATCTTAGATGGCTATTGTTCTTCGCTCTTCGGAGAATGATGTGATGGTTACAAATGTGAATTAATTAATAAAAAAAGAGCTTTGACGTAGCTGCTGGTCATTGATGTTGGCACGCCAATATGAAGGATCAAGAATTGCATTCACTACAAGTCGTCATATCAAAAAATAAACTTAAACGTTATATATTTGAAGAATTATTTGTATATAAAATATTATTTTCTTAACAATATGTTTAGAAATAAGCAATTTTGACCAAAACAAAGAATATAAACTAATTCTGGGGGGGGGGGGGGGAGCAACATCTGCAAGAGTTGAGTGTCCATTCAAGATATCGCTCAGGAAATGAAACCATGCACAAAAAAAAAAAAGTACTATGATTTTGCTTGTGTAATAAAATTGGGTTGCTCTAAACGTGCACGAGTTATCATGTAAACGAACATCCAAGAAGACATAAAAAATGGAAATTTTCGGATCCGAGGAAATAAAAATGTAATTAATAATACAACGTTTCAGCAACAGATGCATTCGTTAAATAAATAAATAAGGATAAAGGACCGGGACGAAATACAGAAAAAGATTTTTTTAAAAAAGTAGATGCACTCACTTTGACAAGTAAACACGATAATTGACCGAAACGTTATATTCTAAAAAATGTGGTGTGATGACCGCACATGACACAACTTTCTCTTAACTAAGTTTAGAATTTGAATAAATGCCTATCAAATAAATATGTAGAAGATAGCATACAAGAGAGAATAAGGGGGGGGGGTAATTAATTACCCCCCACCATAATTTTTTTTCAGTCATTGTTTGTCATGGTTTGATTTCGGGGCCGTAATCTTGCTGGGCCCCACATTTAGTCAGTGAATGTCTCAGAGGTTTTGATTTTCCTTTGTATTCTAGGAAATGGCTGGTCGGTGAGTGCGTTAGTTGTTTTGAGTTGACTCCGGGGCCTCAATCTATCTACTCCCCGGGTGGTCGAGATGTTATCTGATCGCATGCTTGAGAGCAAAAGCTCTAGAGCGAGTCACTGCCCTCGTGGAAGGAAACCTTTTTTTTTTTTTCTTAATTTTTAGAAGTAAAATAATTGAGTTGGCAACACTGATTCATGTTTTTAGGTTCAGTGGTTCGCTTCCCATAAGTATGTTAAAATATTATATATTTAAATTATAATGGCTACCAATTAATTTATAAACGGTATCTAAATGGCCTCAAATGCCGGGAAAGATTTTTAAAAAATTCAGAATATTCTTTTTCTTAAATGATGATGATTATTTAAAAACTGATGTCATATTTATTAAAAATTTTATACCTAATGAAATCAGATTTAAAAAAATTAATTTCCATTTTTTTTTTTTTTTCTTTAATCTCTTAATTGAAGGTTTTCCATCAAGGTGAGAAATAAAGTAGGAGACAACATTCCTAACAACTCCCCATTCTGTCTGTCTGTCTATTGAGAGAGGAAAAATATTTTTTGCTTTTTGACTATGAGTGAAGAGGAGCAAGAAAAATTCTCTCTCTGACATGAATCTTTAAACTTTTTTCTTATGAAAAAAATTAAAATAAAAATACCCTTTCTTATTTACTTAAAAGAGGAAAATAACTATCAGGTTTTTCTCAATAAATTAATATTCTTTTTCTTTTCTGTACTTTCAAAATCTTTTTTTTTATATCATTATTATCATAAGATGATTATTTTTAAATTTGAGATTTTCTTATTTAAATTAAATATTTATTCAAATTTAATTGTAATTTAATCTCTAATTTGATTCTTTTAGTTAATATTATTAGTATTTTATATTTAATTTGATTTAGGTTGTAATTATTGATTTAAACGATTGTTGAGATATTTATTGTAAGAGATTGTTGAAAAAAATCGAAAAAAAAAAAACTAAAAAAGTAACATTAGTAAATGTCTATTATCCGTTGGCCAAATTTTTTCAAAATATTTGTGTCGCATACAACGTGAGTACCTGACTTAAATATCAAATTTCAGCCACGAATATTTTTTTTATATTATATTTGAGTTATTTTGAAAACAGACAGGCATAGCATTTTGAGAGAACCATTTTTTTTACACTCGGGGATCCTCAAAATGACATCGATTGTTTTGCAATACTTTTTCTCTAACTATATACTTTATATTTTATATTATATATTTTACTTAAAATGATTTTCCTATGTTTGCGTAAAAATCATGGAAGTGCCTAGAAGCTAGGCAACCGAAAAGCAAATGACAGGGAGGATGGAAAGAATGCCAGGCGGGAGGTTTAAATTTATATTATATTAGCTACCATTAATTTAAAAAAATAAGGTCGGAATCTAAATGACCTTAGATGCCGAAAAAGTCTGAAAAAAAAAATCAATATTTTTAAGTCTGTATTTCTTTATATATAAATAATAATTGTATAAAACATTTAATCAGATTGTCAGTCATGTGATAAAAGAATTAGTGCTTTTAACACCATCTATTTTTGATTGAACTAATTACAACTGGGAGAAGAGGTATTTTTGAAATTTGTTTAAAATATGTAATGTACTTTCTTTTTTTTTTAAATAATTTATTTTATATAACACCAGAGTGTTCGATAATTTTATGATTACGGATTGTAAGTGTGTGATTTCATTGTTTGGTACTATCTCTCGTAGATATCTATAATATTTCCATTTTTTTTTTTTAATTTTAGTTTGATTTAAGGAATTAATTAGAAAGAAATTGATTATTTAAATTCATATTTTTCAAATTAATTAATATAATTTTAGTTGTTCAGGACGTGAAGCGAATCACTGTCCCTTGGAACGAAACATCTATCTTAACAACAAAAGAGAAGGTCAAATTAGTTTTTAAATGGAAGCAGTTAATTAAGTGAAGTTAGTTACATTTGAACGATTATTGTGAGAGTTGTTTATCAAAAAATTGATTATATTTGTTAGCATTTATTTTGTATATAAATCTTAATAAAAATTGCTTTCTAGAAGTTTTTTGACTAATAAAAAAAAAAAAAAAAAAATACTCTGAAGGAGGCCAAAAAATCATTTTTTTTTTTAAGTTAATCTGACCATCTTCAAATTTCATTAATTTAATCAGATTATTGGACCATATTATCTTCATTTATTTTAATAAATAAACTGAAAAAGAAATTAAACAAAAAAAGTAAGCTATCATTTAATTCTTGAAATAATTAGAGTTCACTATTTTCATTCTAGTGAACACGAGTAACCCGAGCTTAGCTTGACATTTCCTTTACTTCCAATTATCCCTCTTCGTGTGATAGGTCAGGTTGGTCGTATCTATAACTTTTTATTCTTACTCCGAAAGACGAGAAAAAAGCAAGAAAATAATAATTATATTCCTTATCTATCATCTGTTTTTTATTCTTTTTTACTTTATGAAAATTAAACACTTTATTGTGGAACCAAAAAAATCAGGAATTACAAATAAAACATGTAACACAAAACAAGGAGAGATGTTTTTTTAATATTGAAAAATTTATCTACTTTATCATTAAAAATTTAAGCTAACTTTCTAAACCTTAAGAATAATGTCTTCATGTTCAATTCATTCACCTTTTTTACCAGTATATTTATTTAAAACAATTTCGTTGAAAAGTATTTCATTTATAACGTTTTTATCACGAGAATGGATTGTGAGATGATATTTTATTGGTTATTTATTGATAAAAACCTTTTTTTTTTTTTAATTACATTTAAACAATTTCTCATTGCACTGACTTTGTAGATTATTATTTCGAACAAATTTTTATTTTATTGAAATCGTATTTGCCATTATGGATCTTTTTATGAATTATTAGAGACTGAGCCCGGGGAAATTCTTTTTTACAAATATCACATTTGAAAAGTTTGTCACCAGTGTGAATTTTTTGATGTTTTTTTAGATTTCCTAATTGAGCAAATTCTTTTTGACAAATATTGCATTTGCAAGGTTTTTTGTTAAAGTGGCTATTTTGATGAATTTTTAATGAAGGACTGAAAAAAATTTTTTTTTGACAAATGTGACATTTATAAGGTTTTTCATCTGTATGAGTTCTTAGATGATTTCTTAAGAAATGTTTGCGAGGAAATGTTTTTTGGCAAGCATTGCATTTAAAGGGTTTTTTGTCAGAATGAGTTATTTGATGAGAATTTAAATTACTCATTTGACAAAATTCTTTTTGACACACATTACATTTGTAAGGTTTTTCACCAGTGTGAGTTCTGAGACGATTTATTAAAGAATCTTTGCGACGAAATGTTTTCTGGCAAGCATAGGATTTAAAGAGTTTATTGGAAGAATGGATTATTTCATGAGTTTTTAAATGGCTCGTTAGACGAAATTCTTTTTGACACACATTACATTTAAAAGGTTTTTCACCAGTGTGAATTTTTTTTAATGTATATTTAGGTTTCCTAATTGACTAAATTCTTTTTGACATGCATCACATTTGAAAGGTTTCTTCAGAATGGATCATTTTATGAGAATGTAAGTAATCATATCGAGAAAATTCTTTTTGACAAATTTTACATTTGTAAGGTTTTTCACCAGTGTGAATTCTTTTATGTAATTGAAGACAATAATTTCGAGAAAATTGCTTTTGACAAAAATCGCATCTGAAAGGTTTTTTGTTAGAATGCGTTTTTTGATGAGTTTTTAAGTTAGATTTATGAAAATATTTTTTCGGATAAAGCTCACATTTAAAACGTTTCTCGCCGGTGTGATGTATTTGATGATTTTGTAGATTATTTAATTCCGTAAATTCTTTTTGGCACACATCACATTTGAAAGGTTTTTCACCAGTGTGAATTCTTAGATGAGCTTTTAGATTACATAATTGAAAAAATCCTTTTTCACAAATATCGCAAATGAAATGATTTTTGCGATAAAACGTCGAATTTTAGATTTCAAATATATTTTTTTTGAAATTTGTTTTAATATTTTGGAATTATTTTTTGATTGAATATTTTTTATATATTCTATAATAAAAATAAATAATTTTAGATGATTATTAAAAAAAAGTGGAAGAAAAATAAAATAAATACCCATGGTTTGGTTTTTATTAATTGAAAGAATATTTGTCCCGATACATCTGTTGCAAGGTTTCCAAAGAAAATATAAATTTATAAAGTTTGTCTTACAAAACACCGGACCTAAAAAGAGAAAAATTAAATTATACCAAATCATTAACTTGTTTCAAAAAAGCTGAATGAATTTGATACAGAATTCTTCTTTATTAGAGAAGAATTTTTTTTACCATTTATTTTTCGTATATAGCCTATGTTTAGCTATTGAAAAGAGTAAATATACCATTATAATTCCCTCCTGGGTATTTCATTCAATAAGCAGAACATCTTAATAACTTATTGAATATCCTAAAAGCCAAGTGATGTGGGTTCGGATTATTTATTTATTCTTTATTTAAATCAATTGTTATAAATAAATGTGCCTCCTTTATTGTATCATAAATATTAAAATTGTTATTACCCGAAAAAAACTTAATCTTTTTCTATTATTAAATTAAAATAATAAAAGAGTGAAAATATAAATATAAATGCTCATTTAAAAAAATATATATTTACCAATATGAATTGGAAATTTAATATCCATTTTAATAGTAAACATGATTATCCCTATTCATTTAATGAAAGAAAAAAAAATCAATATTAAATGACGCAGACAAACGCGGAGGACTTTTGCGTTTCACATTCTGGCCAGATAAGGCGCTAGTGTGTCAACCCCCTAGACCACAATCTATATCTAGTTAGTTTAAAAGAAATATCTGAAATTGGAGAAAATGTTTTTCTGTTTTAGGGATATCCACTTCACCTTGTAAATTTGATCAGTTAATATCTACAAAATATAAGAAAATTATTTAATATAAATTAAATATTTTAATTCAAGTTTGAATTTGGTCGAGGTTTGCATAGTTCTCTTTGATGTCACAAGGTAGCGCTTAGAGAGTATAAATAGCCTATAATCCATGCTTTGGCCCATGAAGACCAAGTCCACACTTTGGCTTCATTACCCACCCTTTCTTACTGCATTGATTTTGAGCCAAGTATTTTTTCAAAATTTATTCTTCAAATTCGTGAATGCTAAAGAATAATTGCTAAAATTATTTGGGCTGAGCTTAAGCCAAATGAGGAAAGACATTACATCTCTTTCTATGAGTAAACTAATTTTAATAAACTGTAACAATGTTGCTATATTTCATATCCTTCATGGTATTTATATGAAATTTCTCGATTATTAAATATAAATAATAAATAAATTTGATTTGTTTTAAATTCGTTATAAAATTTTACCGTATAAGGAGAAAGAATTGAAAGTTGAGAGGGAAGACGAATTTCTTGACATATGCGCAAATAAGTAAAAATTTTAATAATCATGTAGAAATAAATCCATGTTTCACACCAAAGAATTACTTTTCATCTTTGTTGTGAATGGGTATAAATTGGTCCACAGCCGGTCTGTCCGGAGAGAAGACCAACAGCCACCAAGATATTTGTTGACAAGCAAAGGCAAGAAACGCTGAACCTCGGATGGGTGGCTCAGAGGAACAAGACCATTGAACGCCTGCCAGAATATTTAAATATTTTCATATACACATAAACAATTTGTTAATTCGAAATTGCTTCTGCAGCCGAAAAGTGGATAAATAAATTTTTTTTTAATTTGTCAACACGAAAAAAGTTTAAAAATCAACTCAAAAAAGCAATTAAAAGGTCAATAACTATCCACACTTTGGCTTTATTTGAGCCAAATATTCGTTTATTTTAATTATAGTTCTATATATATTTTACTTTTAAAATATCTGGTGTATCGGCCTTACATCACTCAACTTTCTCTTTCCTAAGACAAGTAAAGCTGAGTGATGTGCTGTTTCACTAGATTTTTTAATAAATAATTAAAGGAAACTTAGTGTTTATTTAAAAAGATCAAAGATGATATATATATATGGAACACTCAACCCAAATAATTGAATTAGGTTAAAAATTTTTTTTTAGAATGTTAAATTTCAATTATTTAGAGACACTAATTTTCTTTTAAGTCTTTTTCAGCATCTGAGGCCATTTAGATTCCGCCCTTATTTATTTAAATTATATTGGCTACCAATTAATTGGGACAGGAAGCGAACCACTGTCCTTTGATACGTGAAGCCAGCTAGACCTTTACCTCTGCTCCAAAGGACAGACCAACGGCTGTAATTAATAAAAAAATTAATATAATAATGGCACAACTATTTAATAAAAATTTCTTTTCATTGTATTTTAAAAAGCTTTTAACTTTTTATAGAAGAACTTAATTTCCACTCAAAAATCTTTTTTCTAACAATAAGGCTCTCATCTTTTTGGAATCACCACCAGTAGCGTAATTATTTTAATATGCTTGGAGCCCGTCTGCATAAAAATAAAAAACAAGAAAGGTATATAAATATTAGCTCAGGTATCTCTTGCTTAGGAGTGCATGGGGCCTTATTGCTATGCTAAGTCACTGCTCCCCAATCACCCTCTTTTGCAGTTTGATCGAAATTTTATAAAAAAATTTTACTTCTCTTCTCAAATATATATGAGTAATTTAATTATTATAAATAAAAATAAAAAAAAAGACCACAAAAGATGAACAAATACAATTGTTATAGGTAAATATGGTGAAATAAAAAAAGCATTTTCTGGGAAATATATATGAGTAATTTAATTATTAAAAAAAATATTTGTTACATTATATACAATTCACAATAATTGAAAAAGTTACTAAGTTAACAATAGAAATTAATTAGTCTTGCCAACTTATAAAGATATGCAAAGAAAAATTCTTAAATAGATATATATTTAATATCTATAAAAACAAAGAATGAAAGAGGTAGTCAGAACAGTCAGACGGTGCTATGGGGGTTGGGGGGGGGAACCAGTTCGAAACCAAAGTCATGTGATAATGCATGTAAAATTATTATTAGTTTTTTCTATAACAAAAATAAAAATATTTTTTCCCAAATGTAGTGAAATTATGAGAGGCGAGGTTGGTAGCTCTGCATTGTCAAGTTTTTCGGCATCTGAGGTCATTTATTTATATTAATTGATAGCCAATATAATATAATTAAAATTTTGTCTGGTTGGATTGCTCAGAAGCGAGAAGCGAACCACTGACCTTTGGTACCTCTTCTAGCTCTGAACAAGTATAATAGAACAAAATAAAAGAACAGTTAAAAACTTTTGATGAAAAAGTCGTTTTGACGGCTCTCTCATTTGGTAACCAACATTTGTTTTTACCCTGTCCCTTGGTGCAGAGGTAGAGCTTTCGCCTCAGTCGTATCCCAACCTTAGAAGGGTAAAGACCTCAGCA
>JAAAKE020168490.1:0-11272 GCA_010014785.2 Anisolabis maritima
TATTCCTAACTTTTTTTTTTACTACCCCCTTTTAATACCTTCCCAAAGCAATTAAAAAAAAAAAAAAAAAAAAAAAAAAAAATACAAAACTTTAAAAAATACATATAAGCGCAAGGATGCAATGCGCTACTTGTAATCATCCAATGCGCCACCTGTGATCTAGTATTTCACTCACATACCAATAAGACAGTACCATAAAACAAACTGCCGCTTATAATTTCTCAGTCAACGTTTCGGGGACCCATCATCAGGACAATGTTGTTAACAAAATTATTTCTTTTCCTTCTTCAATCGTTAGGTTGGTATTTGTATATTTTATAATATACTGTCCCTAACCAACAGCGAGCCATCATGAGACTGAAATTGACTTCACATTATAAAACATACATATACCAAACTACCGATTGAAGGAGGCAAAGAAAGTGCTAAGATGTTAAGATATTTACCTTAAACTTTTGAAAATTGAAAATATGAGGCACTCGCGGGAGTCAAACCCACGTTCTCCCCAGTTTTACGCCGTGGGTGTTTTAATTTATAAACTAAGCACCTCTTACGAGTTTAAGATTTTTAGTTAACTTATAGAGCTGAGGAGTAGAGATGAAATTTGATTAAGTTCACACCTCTAAGCCGCCACTTTAGATTTGTCCGTACCAAAAGGATGATTTTCAATGGAATGGGAAGAATTTTATAGTTAAAACACCCACGAGCGTAAGCCACAGGAGAGCGTGGGTTCAATTCCTCCCGAGTACCTTATTTTTTCAATTTTCAAGTTTAAAGTAAATATCTTAACATTGAGAAATTTATATTTTCTAAAATTTAGGGAAAATTCTTCCCTGAAATAATTTTATTAATAACTTCGTCCTGATGATGGGTGACGTTTAGTTGACTGAAACGTTGACAGGGTAATAATAAAATTTTGGGCCGAAAGAAGTCTTTGTTTCGTTTTCATGTCCTTAACTAAACTACGACCCTTCTCCATATTTTCTCCAATAATAAAAAGTAAAAAGTAAATCTCGAAAATAAACAAAAAATGGCGAAACCCTTTTTATAAGGATAATGTTATTGTTGTTAATGATAAATGAATAACCTTGATTAACACCTCCCCCCTCCTCTCTAGAGAATTCTCCCCCACCACTTTGGTGTCTCCACCCTTCCCTCTTTCTCTATCTTCAGACCAGCCGTGAGCAGGTCTAAGCTTGTTTTGTGGATAACTCCTCAGATACTTAAGTTTAGTATATGGGTCAGTATAGACCTAGATGTTGCATCATGAAGGTGTCTTCTAGTCGCTCTAGAATTTTTCTCTCCTAATCTTTTCTTGGTAATTTTTACTCTAATTTAATTTATTATAATTGATTTGGATTTTATACATCTATTGATATGAAAAAAAATTTAAAAATTGGGAGCAAACAACTCAACAGAACTCTTTCACATACATATACAATTAATGCTTTTATTCACAATACAATAATATTGTTAATAAGAATCCATTCACTTGCGTTTAAACATTTCCCCGATTAAATTAAATTATTTTCAGTCAGATCTTTCTTTAATATTTACATTTACTAACTGAAAATTGATAGTATTTTTTATGAAACATTAACAAATAAAATTTGGCAACAAAACAACAAAACTTTCCTGATATCTCTTCTCCCTGGAACATTGATTAATTATATACCGTTCATAATTTTCCAGACATTCCAGAGATATAGGCTTACAACAAAAACAAAAAATTTCATAAATAATTCCCTCTATTTTTATGAATTACTATAAAACTTAATTAAAAGTTGCCCATAAAATGCCTAATTATTATTATCATCACAAAATTTCAAAAATTTTTTGGTCTTGAGATTTTTTTCAATTTTTCTTTCCCCTGGATCAATTAATCTCGTATCTTAATATATCAACCTCCCTACAATTACAATAATAGTTATAATAATAGTATATCAGCACACAAGAGGTGGTTCCACCGGTTTTTCCATTCCAAATTCTAAATGAGAGCCATATTTATTAAATCAAAGCAATCAAATCGTTTTTTTTTTTTAAATTTACATCTTTAGTCAAATTTGGCTCCTGAGGCCATTTTGACTTTAATTATACAATTTATTGATGATAAAAATTACTACTAAAAATGGCTACTGGCTGACAAATTTGTGGGGACCATCAATCTCGAAGTTCAGCAGTGTTTACTTGGCCTTGCTATATTAATTATCAAACTATATTTATAATTTGTTATCATGGCAACGAGTATCCCATGGATTCCTTTTTTTTTTTATATTTTATTACGGCTCAGCAACATTGCTTATTTTACATTATTGTTTTATACCCTAATATATTATGTCTGTTTTTATTTTGTATTCTAGTGGATGGGTTTCTTAATACCTTATTTTGAAGGCACCACCCTATTTAGAAATGGAAAGAGTTAATACATCTTAAAGCTTATTTTTATTATTTTCTTATTATTAATAATTTAACCAAAATCGTTAGAGCGAATTGAGAAAATACAAAAAAGTAAAAGTTAAAGTGACCCTCAAACAATTTTAGTGGGAATAAGAGTTAGTTTAAAGATCTTACAAATAATTATAATAATAATATATGAATTTTATTCAAAATCATTAGAGCGAATTTTGAGAAAAGAAAGAAAAAACCTCAAAAAGTACATCAGTAAAGTATTATAGTACCGGTTGGTCGAATGAATTCAATTCAATTCGTGTTGCATGCGATTTGGGTTCCTAGTTTGAATATGAAATTTGTTTTTTTGTTTTTGAGATACTGAAATAATGATAGAGACAATTTTGCGAGACTCAGAGGACATCAAAACGTATATTTCCGTTGAGATCTCGACATGATACTTATATAAATTCTCTTTTACAGATTCGTGTAACTCAAGCACAAATTGGACTAGGTGCTGAGTGGCTTTCATAAAAGGGTGAGTATTTTATATTAATTTTTGAATTATATTAAATTTAAATTAGATTAAAAAGTACTTTTGCCATACAAAATTTTAAGATCCTCTTTTTGGCTTTCACCCTAATTTAAATCCAAATTCTATAGTTAATTTAAAATATCTACATAAATATATTTTTAAATATTAATAATAGAAAATGCAGCATTTTATTTCTCTAATTTTAAAAAACACTTCTGACGCTTTTATGGAACTTGTAATTTTATCCAAAATGAAAATTTTAATATTTAGCCTAATATATAAATTTTATTTTTCTTCTTAATTCTTTCTTTAAATTTCATTATCTTGGTTTAATGAAAAAATTTCTAAATTTATAAAACTATTATTTCAATATGTCTCCCCTTTAATAGAGGATTCCTTGTATATTTTATGATAAAGGCTTTTTGTTTTGAATTAACTAAATGAGTGCCTTAATCGTGCTAAGAAACATATCTTAAGTTTCCTGCAAGCTCATTTCCGGGCAAATTACTTGTAGTAGTTTAGTTTTGGTTAGAAATTGAGGGAAGGAAGCAAAGGGCTGGCAACTAAATTCCATTTTTAATTACATCCGAGCCTTAATGGCCGTTCAAACCCTGACCTTTCAGGGTTGAGCATCATTTTCGTCGCTTTGTATGCGTTTCCCGGTTTGCAAATTAAAAACACGCCATCATCATCCATGTGGGGATTCAAATGAAAACGACTGACAAAATTCACCCTGAAAGTATCGATCTGAAGTGAGCTGTCGTCGGCATTAGCGCATGTTTCAATTACCATTGGCTGCCAGAATACCCATGGGACATTTCCAAACTCTTCGGGAGAAAGAGAAAAAAATCAGTTTAAATAATAAAAAGCACTCAGACAGAAGACTTACCTTCTCCCTTAAAACTCAGAAAAAAAAAATATATAAGAAAGATTAAAAAAGATTTTATTCTCCTATTGAAAGTAAGATAAAAAGAATGCCAGAAAAATTATGTTCTCTCTGTATAACTTAACGAGGAAAATATAACATTCAGCTTAAAATTCGCAATAGGTCGTTTCTCTCTCTCTGGAATTTTAGAGATTTTTCTACAGTCTCTACTTCTAATAATCATATTTTTTTATTTTTATTCTTCTTTATATGAGAGCCTAGAAGGTAGCTTTAGGATAACATTTGGGATTTTCTATGGTATCTAAAAATTGAGATGTGTCATCATATGATCATCCTAAAATTATTTTCTTTTGTTTTTAAATTGGAAAATTTTCTATATTTAATCTACTTTTTTTTTTTTAGCTGAAAAGTCATGATAGAAATAAGTTGGTTGAAAATTTGAATTTCATTTGAAATGTTGATAAATTGGTTCTTTTATATTATAAGGTGGCGATTAGAGGGAGGATAAAGCAGTTGAAGGGATAATAGATTCACCTCCATCCATCTTTGGCAAAAAATTATCAAATTCTATCAATGATGACCCCTGGGAAAAACGGAAATCTTAAAAAAGTTTCTTCCAGACCCGTGACTCAAGAAGAATCTACCGGGTTCGATCCCATGCGCCCCGATGTTTCAAATCAAAACACCCACAATCTTTAAGTAATTATAGATTCTTCTTGAGTCATGGGTCTGGAAGAAACTTTTTTAAGATTGTGGGTGTTTTGTTTTGAAACATCGGGGTGCATGGGGGTCGAACCCGGTATAGACCGTCTTTCTGAGACTTATGGAGTAACTGTGTACTAGGTTTAAATGTTACTTTCTCGTATTTTTTGTCTTTTATTCTATTTAGACAGAAATTAATTTGATCTTAAATATTGTTTTTTCATATTTTTTGTGGTTACTGGCCATTCTGCCAGTTTAAAAATACACAAAAAATAAATAAATATAAAAAACATAATATAAACAATACATAATGAAAAACAAAAAACAAATAAGAGTATCCAAAAAAAAAATCTAATAAGAAAAAATCATAAGAAAATAAAACTTTATAAAAAAATAAATATTTCAAAATCGTGTGAATTTTGTGGCTTTTATATGGAGATTTTTGCGTTATTAATAAAGTTGGCTTTAATGACGATGTATGATGTGTTCTTGAGGAGATTCAGCTAAGTTGATGGCGATCGGAAATTTGACTTATGCGTTCCCTACGGTATATGCTGTAGAGAGGACATTCTGTGATTAGGAGTATAAATAAATAATATTTATTATTAAATGAATTTCTGTCTAAATAGAATAAGTCCAAAAAAATATAAGAAAACTTTAATCACACACTCCATAAGATCCTGAAAGACGGGTTCGACTCTCATGTTACAAAACAAAACAAATTTTTTAACTATAGCTTTTTCTTAGATTCCTGTTTTTGCCAGATTGATAGAATTTGATAATTTTTTTTTGTCAAAGATAGATTTGATTGTCTTCCTTAAACTTCTCAAAAATTTTAAAGGGAATTCTAAATGAATTTAGACTGATGGTTGGTGGTCAAAGGAAATGCAAAAGTGTCTTTTTCTCTCCTGTAGAAAGAAAATAATTAATTAATTACTAGGTAGTAAAAAAGAATGAATGGCTGGGCAATGCACATTAATTGAGAATTAGCTTGCATTTAGGGTTGCCTATAAGCCAGGCGTTCTTTTCAATTTTTTTTTCTTTATCTCTGGAAGGACGCGACCGAGAAAAATCCTGACAAGTAATTTGTCACCTAATGAAAATAGATAAATTAAATTAAGAAAATGGCATAAAAGGCCAGTCTTGACTAGCATAATCGACACGTAATCCACGCACTCTCTAGATGTAATGATCTGGATTAAATAATTCATTTGATTAAAATAAAAGTGTTAATAAATTACATTTTGATTTAATCTAATTTGCTTTAATGCTTAATTCATTTTACACTTTAATGGAAATTAAGCCTTAGCCGGCTTAATGAGTAGGACATTCCTTTTATTAATTTATTTTTGTGTTTCGATATTCGAATTTTATTTAATTCTTTATTTATTTATTACGGCACTAGTGTAATAAATATACCGTATAAAGAATCCATACTTGTTTAATTCATTTGATAGCAATATGATTTAAATAAATTCCATGGAAGCGAAGCAGTAACCTCAGATAATGAAGCTCTACCTTTGCTCTAAGAGACAGGCTTTTATTTATTTATTCTTATTTATAAAATTCACTTAAGATCTTTTGATTCAGTTCACGTTTTTATTCTATTCCAAACCAGAAGTACTGTCATAAATCCTTTCCATTAACTTTGGACATAAGCAGGGTGGTCTCATCCAACTGAGTGCAATTGAGTGAGACTCTTTCCGCCATTAGAAGTTTTTAAATTTGTCACTCGACACGTCGGAACATCCTAATCACAAATGGACGTTCCAACGACCCTCTAACTTTTCACTGGAATAAATGGCCAACGTTTAATCAGCACAACGTTTTTAAGCCCCTTGATCTTAGTTCTTATTTTTTTCATTACTACCACGATTTAATTACCAAAAAAAAAATCTTAATTATATATTTTTTATTTTTGTATTTTAATCTTCAAATGTTTTACTCGATTTAATCCTTTTGTTAATGAACTTAATCAAAAATTTAAATATATATTTGCAGTCATTTTACTAATTATCCTTTTAAAGAGATTATCTTTCTCTAATGACTATTAAATCCTTTTAAAAATACTTAAAAAAAAAAAGAGAAAAAACAGAAGGTTTTAATTTATTTTAATAATTTTCTCTTGAAAGTGAGTGTATATATAGGTTTTTTAAAAACTATTATTATTTACTAAGTTTATAAAAATACTTGAAAAAGATAAATACAAATTAGTCTCTCCTCCAATGGTAATCGAATAATCTTGTCGTTGAAATTCAAGAGAGTCATTAATAGTAAACGAATTACTAAAATAATTGGAATAAATCCTCCCACCCCTAGGCCGAGACATTAGGAGTGTTAATAGCCAAGAGATACCAAATGATATAAATATGCCTTGATAATATTATATCGTAAATAATAAATAAATTGTTTAAAACTTATTCTCATTATACCGAAAAAGATTTTTTAAAAATTGCTAATAATATTGGAGAAATTTTATTTTGGAATACCCTTGACAGGGAGCATCTAGATTTCCATATTTTGATTCACTTTTTTTATATCTTCATCTGAGACCATATACACTTTAAACACTTACAATTCTAAATTATTTACTTTTCACTTTTTTCTGATTAAATCGAATAAGCATAAGCTTCTATCAATTCAACATAAATAAATAAACATCTACATAAATAAGCTTTTTTTTTTTTTAGTCTATTTCGGCCTCTGGGCTCACTTAGTATTCTATTCGTCCAAATTAATTTCAAATAATTAATATCTTATATAATTTAAATAAATTTTATCGCTCAGAACGGAAAGGGATTCTTTTAACGTGAAGTGAGACCTCTATCCCTTCTCCAAGGGACAGGATAATGATAAATTTATTTTCGAGTGTTTTTTAGAGATGTAACGGTTTTGTATCTTCGTTCTCAAAGTAAACTTATTTATCATTATAAACTATTTGAAATAAAAAAATATTCCTATATATATATCTGCCTTTTGACAATCATAACTCATAAAGGAAAAAGGAAATTATAGAAGAATCTCACATTAAATCGAATAAGCATAAACTTCTATCAATTTTTAGAGCTCAAATAAATCAAATAGGGTGATGTTGATATAACTATTCGTAGTTTTAGGTCCAGTTTTTAGATGCTATTAGCAATAAATGGCATATGGATTTATATACGATAAAATGGCAGTTGGGCCTAATTTGGCGTATTAAATAAAAAAAACATTTGATTATCAATAAATATAGATGGAATAACAACTGATTGCCTCCTTCTCCTCCTAAATAACTTCTCATTATGCCAATATTGAAAGCCATTAGTGACTTTTATTTTTAGTAGTGTTTAAATTGATTCTACCATTTTAAATTTTTAAAAAGAAATATATATATATCAAAACAAAATCAATAGAGAGAAGGTTCAAGCTTTTTTCAGTACAAAAATGATATTTATTATTTAAAAATAGAGTTGCCACCTCTCTTGGTTTGACCCGGAGTTTCCAAGTTTCAGAGTGTTATATCCGGACACTGGGTTTAAGTATTATTTCTCCAGATTGTGTATTAAATCCCCTACGTAATTATAAAACTAAATAATATTGTATATTAGAAATTCAGTATGCAATGCGTGTAAAGGACTAAAGAGGTCAGAGAGCCTGAGATGTCAGAGAAGAGATGGAAACATCTACATAATTAAACTATTTATTATATGTTAATTGATATAGATTGCATATTTTTCTTGTTGATCTCTTATTATTTTAATCATAAAAATACATAAAATGTTAATAAAATAAATTAAATATATTTATGTAAGTGTTTTTTTCGTCATTGTTTTCAGGTGAGCCCTATTTACAAGCCTATTTAAGTATGTATATATGAAGAGATTGTAAAAGGAATTGGGCACTTGTATATGATAATAATATGTTTTTAAACTACCAAAAAAGAGTCAAACCACACCGTGGAAGATAGGCAGTAATGCTATCGAAATAAATGTATATATGGGGTGTGAATAGAATAGTTAATACAAACATATATATCAGCAAAGCGGCACATTACATTCTGTATTTTATTGATGTATTTATGAGTTGATATTTTAATCATTTTAAAATATGAGAAAATAATTATTATTTGAGTAAAACAATTAAAAGGTCATATTTAATCTTTTTTTTTCTTTTTGTTAATTTTAAACTCACTAGGGAAAAAAATAACCCCATAATAAAAAGGAAAAAAATGAAAAAAACTTCATCTAAACGGCGAATCGTTGACTCGGGGAGATTCATTATGCAAAAATTCTCGCGTGGTAACATCAAAAGTTCTTTATTTTTTTACCACACGCACACATACAATGAAAGACAAAGCATTTTAAAGAGAATACTTTATTGTAGTTCTGCTCATTTAGAGTGATAGATTACACATGCCAAAAAGTGACAGGCGGGGTGAGATAATACATATATACATGGAATTGAAATCTCACTGAATTCTAGTCAAGTTAAATTTTAGTATCAAAAATTATTGAGAATTTTCTACAGTTCTCCATTTGCCACATATTATTATTATTAGAATTAATTTAAACGATAATATTTGAATATTTTTCCTTTTATGTTGCCTTTATGCAATTAAAAAAAAAAAAAATTATTTTTTTATACACCATTTAA
The DNA here is from genome assembly GCA_010014785.2 of Anisolabis maritima. Classification (NCBI taxonomy): domain Eukaryota; kingdom Metazoa; phylum Arthropoda; class Insecta; order Dermaptera; family Anisolabididae; genus Anisolabis; species Anisolabis maritima. The sequence continues at coordinate 9,147 of JAAAKE020168490.1, forward strand.
TAAACTCATTTTGGTTAGAAATATTCTCACATTTTAAAATCAATATTCATCTAAAAATTTTAAATAACTCTCTACTAATTTTTATATCTTTGAAAATTTGAAAAATTCAAATAAATAAACTTGATCCACTGTATTTAAACTATAGCCTAGAAAGGTTGGAGATTCAGGTTCAAGTCCGACGGTCCTTCCATCTGCAAAATGCTCTAAGTTAATTAATATTATTAAAATAAATTTTTAAATTATCGTTATAATTAATTTTTATGATCAAGTGTATAATAAAGTATGGTGCCATTAACAAACATTTATTTTAACTTTTAATCTCTTCTAATAATGAAATTGTGATAAATTACGTTTTCAATTCACAAAATTTCACATTTATATTTAAACTCAGATATAGCACCAAGAATACATAATAATTTATTTCTAAAATGGAGCATAGAGCTCTTGAAAATTAAACAACTTTTACTTAAATAATAATATCATATTAAGAAATGAAAATGAATCACAAATCAAAATTCACGTTCATAAAAAAACCCTCGACCGACTGGAATGTAGAAGGGAAGCTGCGCTGAAATGAAAGGGGCGTAAAAAATGCCTCCGAGGCCCTATTAAATTATTTGAATCATTATTATTAATATTATTAGTTGACGATTCTCATTCTCTTCGTGATTTCTGACAATTCGGCCAACCCGAATTTTATTTGAACAATAATAATTTTATGATATGGCTGGGCTAGTGCCACTTGCAACTGGAGTATGGTTGGAATTGAGCAAGGGGGCGGGGGAAGGGAGGGGGAGCGTGCATATAATTTAAGTGGTCCCGGGTGTAATTTCATCATGTCAACTTTGACTTCATTTAATCTCTCTTGTATAACTCAACTCTGAATATTATTATTTTGGAAATTGCCCAAAATGAACCCGTAACAATGGATGATCATAAAGTATTACATTTTTTTGGATTTATATAAAGTAATAATAATAAACCTACATATGTGTGTGATTAATGGAAATGAAGTATAGAGATGGAATATTTCCAGAAAAAACCTATGTTTTGCCCATTTAAATCAAAACAATTCTCTTTCTTCACTTGATCTGCCACGGCTACGTAAAACGAAAAAATACCATAAACAACTTTTGAAATGCAAGGGATTTTTGAAAAAATTAAAAATGTTTAAAGCCATAAGTGGACGATTTTTAAATTTATTTTTAGAATTATCTCTTCCCATGAGTGAGAAAGAGATAAAAAGTACTTTTGTATTCACTTTGTATCCATTTGTTTAAATAATCCTATCAGCCACGAGGTAGAGGTTTAATTTTATTTAATCTTTTGAATTTGAATTCAAGTAAACAATTGCCTAGTGACATTTAGGGACACTAACCTCATTGTTGTTTTCTTCACTAACCGGCTTCATTGCTTAGTGTCTCATTATTTCCGAGTTTTTATTAATTTTAAAGTTTTTCTTTTTTGTGTTGTTAAAGGAAAATATTTCATTCATCTTCAAATATTAAAGTTTAAAATAATTAAAAACCTTCCTTAAACTGTAAGTTGATAAATTAAATCTTAACCTCTCATTTCATCACCTACGTAGGTTATGAACCCTGGTGTGGGGGTACATATTTTATTAGACGATTACTAAATCTAAATAATTATTAAATAGGTTATATGTTAAAAATCAACCTTATAATTAAGGTTTTTTATCCCATTTTGCTTGAACACGACCCAAGAAATTCCTCTTTAGACTCAGATATTTCATGACACCTTGGACCACGTCACATTCTATTTTTATTAATAATTTATCAGCAATGAATTTTAAAGAGATATTATAAAATTAAAATTATTTATTATTAATTAAGAAATCCTCATTTATGACTAAAAAATTTTATTAAGATAAAATAATACCATTTTTACGATAGTTTTTTTTTTTAGTCTATTTCGGCCTCTGGGCCCACTTAGTATTCTATTCGTCCAAATTAATTTCAAATAATTAATATCTTATATAATTTAAATTTTATCGCTCAGAACGGAAAGGGATTCTTTTAACGTGAAGTTAGACCTCTATCCCTTCTCCAAGGGACAGGATAATGATAAATTTATTTTCGAGTGTTTTTTAGAGATGTAACGGTTTT
>JAAAKE020168501.1:0-11591 GCA_010014785.2 Anisolabis maritima
ATTGTATTCTCTCTGTCTGTCTGTAGGTATGTATATTTTTTCGAATATCAAAATTTTGACTTTGAATTCGGATAAAATATTAAAAATTGAGTAGAAATAAAAAATTTTAAAATCGATACATGTCAACATGGTCAAGTCAAAATGACAGCCGAAATTTTACTAAATATCACAATTTTGATGTTAAATTCGAATACCAACATCAATTCAAAGATAGATGAATGCTTATCCTCCTAGACCAATATAGACAATCTATAAAATAAAAAATTTACTCTCATTCATCTCCTCTATTTTTTTATAGCAAAAAAAAATAAATCAATTTTTACATTAATTTCTCATCTCTTCAATTATTTTAAGCTATAGATGAAATTTAGTGAAGATTGGACCACCAAACCCGATGGGTAAAAAAGTAAAAATCTGTCCGTCAAAGGCATTTGCTACTCTTCTATTGTACTTGTAAGGATTTTAGAAGAGTAGCCCATTCTCTCTTCTAGGAAGCAAGTGATGCTCTCTCCAATTATACATTTCTTTTTCAAAATTTTTTATCAGCTTTTTTATTACGTTCAAATGGTTTTTCCGAACTGAATGAAATTCCTTTTTATTACGTCTATATATAATACATTCATCATACGTAGGTACGGGCTAGGATGAATAAGCGGCGAAATCCGTAAGGATCGCTTTCCTCTGTCACACATGGCGGCACCCTCCCCGTCGCCTAATCTATAAAAAGGAGAGAATGTGGTGCGAGGCGATCAGTACTCTCTCTGTGCTAGTAAAATACTACGTTATTTTTTTATTTATTTATTTTGTTCTTTGTTCTTATTGTTCTTTGGTGGGTGCTTAAGAACAAACTTGTGTGCAGTGTGCGTTTGTAGTGCCATTCTTCTTGCAATCTTTTTGGAAATTGTGCTTATCGGCCACAGTGAGTAACAAGTGTTTACTATTTTATTAATACTCCCATCTCAATTAAATGTAAACAGGATTTTTTTTCTTAGCCTTTGAAATATAAATATAACAATGACATATGAAAAGGATCTTAAAAATTTTATTTCTTTGTATTTTTTTCCAATTTTTTATCATTTAATTCTTCAACAATTAAGGAATTTTTTTTTTTTTTTAAATATAATTGCATGAACTATGGCAACTCAAGGATTAAAAAAAATATTAGCACGAAAAGATTTTCGATTATAGAAGCAAGAATCTAAGCAAAATTTTATTTTTCGTATTTTTCTGTTTTCTTGTCGCTAAAAATTTCTCATTAGTTCATTCAGGCCAATTCTTGGCTCCCGGGATACCGGATATTTTCCAGCTCCACCCCATTTCAATATTAAATTAAATTTTTTTTACCCACTTACTATGTTTTAATCTCTTGTGTAAAAATTCTGAAGGGTGTCTATGAATGAATGAATGAATCGATTCAAGAAAATTTTCCATTATCAATTTTTGTTCAAATAGTAAAACAAATACAAAATTATATCAGAGGTCACATATTACAACCTGAATCTTGACTTTAAAAAACTACTCACAGTTTAAAATAAATCACAAAAGATCAGTATTATTCAAAAAATTCAATATTAAAATATTTTTAATTTATTATGTTAGTATCATCGGTTGTAGGTGAGTCTGAAGATGGTCTATTTTTAATTTTCTTTTTATTTTCTCTTACCTATATGAAATTTATAGTGAGTATTATGGACACAAAAAATCGAGGTCGAGATTTAAACGGAAATACTCGTTTTGCGTTTCAAAAACTAATTTAAAGATAAAGTTTGAGCCTCGTACTTTTTTTCGTTTTTGAGAAATCTTATTCACAGAAGCACATACTATTTTGCGATACTTATTTTTTAAAATGGGGTATTCATTTTTTAAAATGGTCTGTGCCTATGTGAATAAGATTTCTCAAAAACGAAAAAACGTACGAGGCTCAAACTCTATCTTTAAGCTAGTTTCCCACCTCGCAAGGACCTCAAAGCTTTTCAATAAAATCTACTAGAATACTAGTACTTTACTGATGTACTTTTTTAGTTTTTTCGATTTTCTCAAAATCAATGCTAAAATAGCAGTAACTATAGTATATAAAATTTTTTCTATTAGAAGTGGCATATTTATCGAAGTGCCAAAAAGACCATTTAGACTCTTCATATTTATTTAAATTAATTGGTGACCAATATAAATATAAATAAATTTCATTGCTCAGGATAGGAAGTGACCCACCTATCCTTAAAAGGCAAGAACTTAACTTCTTCTATAAGGAACAAGGGCGCCTAGGTCTTTAATCAAGATTATTTTATGAGTAGTTGTATTATGATCAAAAAATGAGGATACTTATCATTTCCATCCATCGTTCTATCCATTTAAAAACTCTCAATCAATATTCATATCATTCTGATAAAATAAATATCTAATTACTCTCCGTATAAGAACCTATTATTATTAATTGATTGAAGATGACCATTAATAAATTATTAAAAGGTAGGGCTTCAGCCAATATCGTAACTTGTAATACTCCGTTTAATGTATTTAATATTTCGACTGAATATTACGCAAAATATTCTTTCATTGGCTGAAGTCCTACCCACTAATAACCCATTATTTTTATATTATAGGTCACTGAGATATTTATTTAATTCATTCGTAATAAAAGACTGAAGCTTTATTATTAAGTTGCTATTTACGATCAATCAGTAAAGAGGCAGACAACTGTTTCTTGTTTTTAAACTGTTTCTTGTTTAAAAATGAATAAAATATAGAACTCATTAGCATAGTTATTAAAAATAAAGTCTAAAGATAATGCATTTTTTTTTCTAGTTTAATTCTAATATAACTACTAACTATAATTAGAAAACTATTTTTCATCCAAAATATTTTTTAATTCATTTCACATTAAGGATACAAAAATAGAAAACTCCCAATCAAATGAGGTAAAAAATTACTAATAATTACTCACTTCACTTTTAACGAAACAGAAAAAAAAGAGAAGGAGAATTATAATAATAATAATATTGGAATCAGGGCCGAAAGAAGAAACGGAAGTGTGAATCTGGTTTAGATGAAAAGCGTAATCAGTCTGCCATAACGTAAAGATGTAATTAATACAATTAACTGTAGCCATGTAGGTCTCTCTCTCTCAAATATGAAATCGACTTGAGCGACCTATTAAATGCTTGGTCAGTGATAAGCATCGGTATTCATTTTCAAAAAAATATTTTATTTCTAATTAAATTTTATCAAATAAACACTAGGAAGTCTACTTGATCCCTTCGTCATCAATTGAAGTAGAGGGAGCAGCAACTTGATAAATTCTTTCATTTAAATTTCCCCTCGGGACACTGCTAAACTCCTAAAAGAAATTATAAAATAAACAAGTGTAGACAAGGAAGGGAGAAATAAAGATGCCTGAAGAAGGCTTAATCATGAGTAGCCGAAACTTTTTATTTAATACAAATATTATAACTCACAGTTAAAGCGAAAATGTAATTTATTTATCATGCAATAATGAAATAGGCTCCTTTCAAAGTAGTAAGAGCATTCTCTTACTTCCATCTGAAGTCAGCAAGTTTTACGAATTTCCCTCTTTAGACTTCAACAATCTAATACCGGACTGGTTATGTGTAAAATAATTGATTTTTTTCCCTTATAAATTTGAAAGCACCAGTCAATATACCACGGTATATATATTAATTTAAGATAAAAATATGTTTGGGCGCCCAATTTGCCCAGGGGGCGCGAATAATGCCCAATTAAACACAAACTCCTCTCGTTAGGAAAACGTAAATTTTTTAAAATTTTTTCAAAACGATGATAGTTTATAACTTCATTTTCAAAAAGTTGGCAACATTGTCTTAGAACTTTTTTTTTAGAACGAGCTAGTTCTCTGTTCTGTTTTTTGCAAAGATTCTCTTTTGAATTAATATTAAATCCTGTTCATCTTTTTGGTACATTGTATAAATTCCTTCATATTTGGTTGGTGAAAGTTAGGGAGCCCAAATGACCAATTCACTAATGAATTTTTCAATCAAATGCTCTAAAGCGGATCACTCATTGGACAGTTGTTAAATCTCACTAGAAATTAATTATTGAGTATGCTTGTTCCGCAGCAAATATTCTACTAGTGAAATAGTCCTTTAGGCTGTTTAATTTATGATTACCAAACCACGGACTAATTTATGTAACCGATGGTATACTGCGTCCACTCTCGGAATTCTAGATATAGAGTGGCATAGCTGGAGTCAATGGCAGCCCTTCATCCTCTAAGAAATTAGATCTGATTGGCCCGAGACGTTGCCCTGCAGGCATTAAAGTGAAGCTTAAGCTTTAAAAGATAAATAGTCTATTTAAATTCTTTATAAATTTATTTATTTCTTTTTGCATTTGATATCACGCTTTTAGTTTTTGAAATTTTCTTTTGAATTGATGTGATTTACGTTAATATCCCATTCCATATAAATTGACCTCCTTTGATAAAAATCATAAATTAATTGAATAAATTTTTACTTTCCCACACTATTATATATAATAGTAAGGGGAAAGTATTATTTCAATTTTTCAATATCTTATCGTTTCAAGTACAAATGCAAAAAAAATCTTAATGTGCAGATGTATATAAATATATGTATAGCCTTTGGAGTGCCTAGGGAGTTATTAAAATTTGAAGCGAATCAGTCCGCAAGAAGCGGTAAAAATAGTCCCCCAAAATTTATCGCGCATCTGCTTGACTAAATCTTTTGAAACTTAATGATAATAATTAAGATGTTGTCTTCGGCCTGGACCAATTTTCATAACTGCTAAGTGAGAGCGGAAAAAATATAATAAACAAATCTATTGATAGTACGTCTTCATTAAGAGAAGACTTGGGAATTATATTTTATCTCAACAATTTTTTTAAAATTCAATTAGTGAAAAAACAACCCTAAAAATAAGAATAAAAATCAACATGACATTGCTTGCAAATTCGATAGGATTGTAAAGCGGCCCCATCTTATGTTCCACGACGATAGTTAGCGATTGCTAAAAAGGGTGGTTTCGTTACCCATTTTTATGTTTAATAAAAAAAATCTATTAATTTCATTTTGATCAAAAATAAAACAAAAACATTTAGGTTTCGAGATCATTTAAATTACATATCGTTAAACTTAAAGAGTATCAACTTTTTTATATAACCACATAAAAGATGTTATTTTATCTACACATGAAATCAGCATCATAAGATTAGAAATAATCTTAAAAAAAATGAGAATAAATTATTATAATATTTTAATAGAAAAACTGGAGTATTATTTGAGTATTGTTCCATAACCAAAAGCAAAGTATAATTATATATTTTAGTTAAAAGATTAATTAAATCATAACTGTTAGAACAAAACCGAAAAAAAAACTCATAAATAATAAATTTTTTCATTATTATAATTTATTTAGGTTAATTTATTTTGCTTTCAGTTATTTTAGTATCATTATGTTTTTAAATATCTACATATTTTTTTTTTTTTTTTTTAAAGTCCTTTTCGGCATCTGAGGCCATTTAGACTCCGTCCTTATTTAATTAAATTAATTGGTAGCCACTGTAATTTAAATTTTTGTCGCTCAGGACGGGAAGCGAACCTCTGACCTTTGGTACGTGAAGCTAGATCTCTAGCTCTGCACCAAGGGACAGGGTTAAAATAAAATATTTAAATGTAAAATAATAAGAACCTCATTGTTGCAAGAACAGCTGAATGCTCTTCTAAAGATGAGGGATTTTATTTGTTATTTATTTTTCAAAATTATACACATTAGTGAGTTAGGTAACAGTTGATGCTAATGAAATAAAAAATAAATCAAAATTTTATTCTAGAATACTATGAAATTTAATAAAATAATTCGTCCAAAATCTTAGTTTGTTCACAACTTGTCTGATAACTATTGCTTTAATGTTTTTAAAAATAGATAACTTAATCAAAAATGATAATAAATTAATTAGATTTAAAAAATAGAAAAAATGTTTTTTCTAATTTAAGAAATTATCTTGTTTTTGTTGTTTATACATAATATTTGAGGAGGCGCTTAGCCGAGGGGATAAAGCACTCAAACTTACAATCCTTGTTGTTGAAACTGAACTCAGGTTCAAATTTAACTCATGGCAAAATTATCCAACTATTAACACTTCCTTCTGGGGAACCTAACCCAGTATTATTCCCATGAAAGTTACAACGTGTCAGTCCCTGACACAAATGTCCAAAGACAGACATAATATTTATATATAATATAATTTTATTTTCAGGTGGCCACAGCTCTCATTGCAATTGTTTCATTCTTACTTATTTCATATACTTTCCATTGTACTTGGGTTACATCTGAAGCTTATAGCTCTCCAAGTATTGTACTCTCTGCTCGCTCACATGATGGAAGCAGAATTATTTTTGATGATTTCCGTGAAGCTTACTATTGGTTAAGAATGAATACCCCTGAAGTAGGTTTAAAAAACACTTTTATTAAGTTTCACTTTACTCATTAATAAATTTCTTATATTATATTTATTAGGATGCCCGAGTAATGTCTTGGTGGGATTATGGTTATCAAATAACTGCCATGGCAAATCGAACTATATTAGTTGATAATAATACTTGGAATAATACACATATATCAAGAGTGGGTCAAGCTATGGCTTCTCCCGAAGACAAAGCTTATGAAATTATGAGAGAATTGGATGTTGATTATGTATTAGTCATTTTTGGAGGATTAACTGGATACTCTAGTGATGGTAAGTATAATCATTGAAAAATTAGCCATAGATGAACTGCTGCAACTACTTAGAAGAGATGCACTTGCAAAAAAAACATAGATTTTTTAAAAAGAAGTCTAGGTGCTAAAAAATTATGTCATTAAGGCCGATTTTTTTATATATTTACCGTATTATTTCGAATTTAAGTCGCCCTCAAAACCCTGTCCCTTGGTGCAGAGGTAGAGCTTTCGCCTCACGTACCAAAGGTCAGTGGTCGCTTCCCGTCCTGAGCGACAAAAATTTATTTCTATTACATTGGCTACCAATTAATAGAAATAAATAAGAACGGAGTCTAAATGGCCTCAGATGCAGAAAAAGACTTAAAAAAAAAAAAAAAAGTCGCCCTCAAATTTAAGCTACTGTAGGATTTTAATATTGGAAAATTGGAAAAAATCCAATTTTATTTTTGGAAAATTTGAACAAAGTGAGGCTTAAATTTAAAATAGTTAATTCCCTATCAATTAGGATCTTTATTTTAAATATTGCCTAATTTCCTGACTGAAAATTCGTACATGCACATCCGTCACCTAAGACATAATTATATTGAGTTCAGAGATTCGCTTTCTGTTCTGGATATGACGATTGCTTCGTATCTTTCCTAGAATGACCATATTTCTGCAGTTGCCAAATCTGCTGCTCGAAAGCTTGGTCTTTTCTCCAAGCAGCCTTTTTCCCCTTACCAACTTCTAACCCTATACAAGGCTCAGATTCGTCCATGCCTTGAGTATGGAAAGGAGCTCTCTCTTCCCCTGACGCGATTCAAAAGCGTGGAGTGAGACTGAACGGAGACGAGTGTCTTATTGCCTCCTTGCAGCCATTTTAAAGTCCCCACTCTCTTTTACTCCTCTTCTTCCTGGGTGCATGTGATCGCTGGTCATTATAGGTTCGTTCGCTTCCATATCAAAAAAAAAAAAAAAATAATTCCAAAGTACGACAGTCATATTTGTATATTTAACAATAAAAACCAAGATAATCAATAATTAGGGCTAGCTTAATTAGACGTTGGCATTAAGGCATTCGCCTAGAACCTTAGTTCTAACAACTAATCGGGTGAATTCAAATTTTTTAATAAATTTTAACCCATTTCGACAAAGATTATCATTGTAAAAGATTTTGAAGTTTAAACTGTTTTTGTCAAAGTCGCCAAATACCAAATTACAAAGGGGAATCTCTTAAAACACACAACTCAGACCTTATCATCTTTAGGACGTATAGTATGATAATATAAAAATCAACTTTATGTATCCATTGGTTCTGAGAACTCAACTAGGAATTAATTTTTCATATTATGTGTAAATTTCGATAGTCAATATGCATTTGAATAATTTTTTACATTTTCCTTTTACAGATATTAATAAATTCCTTTGGATGGTACGAATAGGTGGAAGCACTGATCGTGGAGCACATATAAAAGAATGGGACTATTATAGTCCTTCTGGAGAATTTAGAGTGGATAGTGAAGGTGCCCCAGCTTTACTTAATTGTCTAATGTATAAGATGTGCTACTATCGATTTGGACAAGTATACACCGAAGGAGGTAATATTTTTACTTTCTCGTATAGTATAAGGAAAGTGTTGTAATCGTCCAAAAATTCAATCTCAAAATTTTGATTGTTCTTGATGTTTTGGCCTCCCTGAATTCGAAAAAACCATTTTTCAAATTATGTCTATATGTATGCTCGTTAACACAAAAGCACACTTTTATGTAGATTAAGCAAATATTATGTACGTCCAGAAAAATCATCTCTATCAACTTTTGGGCAATTTTTGACAATCAGAAATGGTACTTTACCTGAAACGTTTTTCTAAAAATCTTAATAACTGACCTATATGTGTATACGAGAAAGTCTATCTATAAAATCACTCCCGAATGATTTATTCGAATTAAAATATGCATAAAATAATTCACCACCTCTATTTATATGCTTTATAATGAATTTTTAATTATTAAAAATTTAGGTAAACCACCAGGATATGACCGAGTTCGTGCAGCCGAAATTGGCAACAAAGATTTTGAATTAGACGTCCTTGAGGAAGCCTACACAACCGAACATTGGCTTGTGCGAATCTACAAAGTTAAAGATTTACGAAACCGTGGTGTATAATTAATTAATTGTTTATTTCATTCATCCAACATCATTTTAAATGACTTATATGTGCACATCATAATCTTCGACAACATAACATGAAAGAAAGTACATATAAAAAAGACATTGATATTTTTTTTATTAAAGAATTTTTAAATTATCTTCTAATATATAAAAAAAATTTTCTAATTAATGTATTTTTAAAAAGGGTTTCTATTTCAATTTTAAAAATATAGTCTTGTTATATTAAAATATTAAAGAATTCTTAATATTATTAAGAATTTCACACATAAGTTGCTAATTATCCAATGGAAAATTAAATAAAAAAATAAGAAAATATAATTTTATACTCAATTTTATATATTCCCTTATTTTAAAATCAATTTAAGTTTTATTGATATGAACTGATAAAGCTTGGTTTTCAAACATAAACCACAGAGACTGTAAAAAAAAGCCAGTCAATATATCGTTTAAGATAAAACATTTTTTGGAGATGAGTTTATGCTTGGTTAGGCATAATTCACGCCCACTCGACACGAATCATGATATTCCGCTTTTGCGGCGGACTTGCTTCCTTTACACAAGGACGCAAGGCTCAACAAACAATATCTTGCTCTCGCCAATATATGAATGAAAATATTATTTCATTGCATAAGGTTTCCTTATGTTATGCAATGTCATCTAGCAAGCCCAATTAGAATTAGCATCATAATTCTAGGGCAAACTAGGGTTGCAACCCCCTAAGCAAGGAGGAGAGACGAGTTGAAATGAATGGACTGATAGAGCTTTGTTTAAAATAGGTGGTGGTTTTCACACAACGCTCTATAGGGATTTTAATCGTCACACTATTTTTTTAAATATCTCAAAAATGCCACAATCACATACACATGTGTACTTGTATGTATTTTGGATTTTGGCTTATATCTCTTGAAATCGAATTAGATGAATCTTAAGACCGATTAATCGGCAATGTTCAACTGCCAATTTTTTTTAACTTTTTTACACAACCAATTTTCCAAAATTTTTTTTGGCCTACCACTTTTTACTTCCTCTTACCTATATATGAAATATATATATTCATCTTACCTATATATGAAATATATAGTAAGGAAGTATTGCGTTCGCAAAAAAAATCGATGTCAAAATTTCAAAGGAAATACAAGTTTTGAGATCCCCTGAGACTAAAAAAAAAAGGGTCTCGCAAATTTGTCTGTTTGTGTAATTTCTCAAAAACGAAAAGCTACTGAGGCTGAAATTTTATATTCAAGCTAGACACTCGCGTCGCTTTTGAGTAAAATCGGTCAGAGTACTAATACTTTATTATTGTTTTTTGATTTTCTCAAAATTTTCCTTAACGATTTTGATCATAAAACATTTATTAGATATTCTTTGAAATGGATTAACCCTTATCCTCCCAAAATTGTATGGGGCCCACTTTATTCTTGTACTTTTTTTAAGTTCTTTTTGATTTTCTCTCAAACCATTCGATTAAATTGGCTGTACATATAATAAATTAGATAATATTTAAGCTGTAATAATCATTTTCCATCTTGAAATAGTGTAGGAATCTCAATTTAAAAGCTCTTTTAGAAGTTTGCACATGAGGGGTCGCACACCCCTCTTGCGCAGCTGGCCGGCCACTGTCATCTTTCAGAAACAAAGTGCGAATCATATGAAATTCTCATTTATTAAACAAAATAAATATAAGTTAGCTGAACATTTAACTAGGGACAAAAAATCTGGTGTGACAGCACAACACAGCTATCCTTACCTTAGGTAAGAGAAAGTTGTGTGAAGTGCGTTTACCTTATGCAATTTTATATATATTGCCTCCTCTCTTTTTATTGAATTTTTCAATTTTTTTATTTTTATTTTCTTTACTTTTGTGTATTGAGGCCTTCGGCAACTCTGGGGCTTTTCTGCCCTCGTGCTCTACACTTTGCACATATGTACGATGAGAGATATTAGTTTATTAAAAAATAATAATTAAATTATAAATAAACATATTAGTTTTCGACAAATTTAACAGATTGGGTACATACGTATTTTATAGTAATATGTAAAGATAAAACATGGAAAGTCTAGAGAAAATTTGAAATTTCCTGATTGCCCAAATCAGATGATAAAAAATTAATTTCAAATAAAAAGAATAAGAAAAAAAATTAATCGTTATTCTTGTCATAATATTAGACTCAGCCCAGAAATAGTGAAGAGCAGTAAGTTGTAATCTGGTTTGAAATTGTTGATATAAATAGGGAATAAAATTAAAATAAACATATTTGGAAATTTCCGTGTTTATTTATTAAAAAATGTTGATATAATTTATTATGAATAATCATCTGCATCTAAGTCGCTCGGCTTTGACAATGTTGCTAATTGGGCTTCAGCTTGTAATTGTTGCCATTGTTGTTGTTCTGCTGCTGCTTGTTCTTCACGTGCCTATGAACAAATTTTAAAAAATATTGGAATCAGCACACTATGGCCACCCAGGGAGTATAGTAAAAGAGAAAAACAGAGATATCAGGTTAATTTCCTTTATTTGAAAAAAAAACGTATAGATCTTTTGATTAGGACCAATTTCAGGCTCTTCACATTCAATCAAACAAAGTAAAAAATTGGTTCTCATGAGGATAAGAAGTTCCATCTAAGGTGATTTGGTAATGTTTTTGAACTAAGGAGCCCAATCTATTATTAATAAGAACCGAAATGTTGCTCCTTTTTCGAATAAAGAAAATCTGATATCTCCATTT